>PVJH01036182.1:0-19096 GCA_004026705.1 Nesogale talazaci | reverse complement strand
TTCCGTCTTCCCATATGTGTGTGTTTACCTGGGGGTACATCTCATGGCTCATTTAAAACACAAAATCTTTAGGAAAGCCACGGACACTGCTTTTACTTTATTGTTCCAGAGACATCTGTGTACACAGGTCCCAAGAATCTATGGATTATTCTCATTTCTATCCTTAATCACACATCAAAACTGAAAATCAGATATCACAGCGTTACAGGCCAAGTAGTCAGGAAAAAGTGAAAAATCGTCTCTGCATTGACATTTCCACTAACAATACATCATCACTGAGTTTTTAACCCAACACAGGAGATGTTACTGATGATTAGATGTACTTTTTCCTGTTCTTCCTCTCCCCTACAGACATCATTTTGTAATTAAAAATCGGCTGAGCCCTGGTGGCTTAGTGGTAGTTTGCAGGACTGTAGCCCACAGGGTTGACAGTTCAAATCCAGCAGCAGCTCTCCAGGAACAAGGCTGGACTTGCTACTCCCACCAGGGCAGTGATGTCACAAAATAAATAATTTAAAAAATAAAAATAAAAAAAAATAAAACAAAGACAGAGCAAGACAAGAGTGTTAAAATATATACCACCACCCCGCCCCAGCCCCGCCCACGCAGCAAGCACAGAAAGGCCAAGTCTGCTCTCTGACCTGAAGTCCTCGGAGCCAGCAGAACAGATATACTGATCCAAGTAATTCCACTTGTACTCCTCCAGCCTTTCGTGGGAGAATTCTACCCAGCAGGAGACGAACTCGGAGTCCGAGTGGGAAGGGCAGAGGCTATAGGTATAGTGGATCTGGGCAGATTCATAAGGATACCTGAAAAACAAAGGCACGCCTCTAAGTCTAAGAGAATCCCCCATCTCTCCACCTGCTCTCTCTCAACACATTGAGTACCAGCCCCGGTGGGTAGTAGCTGCTAACTGCCAGGTCAGCATTTGGAAACAACCAGTCACGCCATGGGAGAAAGATGAGTCTTCTATGCCCACAAGGAGGGAGTCTTGGGAATCTGCAGGGGAGGTTCTACTCTGTCTGAAAAGCGCACTGTGGGGCTGAGCCCCGGTGGCGTAGTGGTTGTGCACGGGGGTGCGGCCCACTGGGATGGAGGTTCGATTCCAGCTCCACGGAGCAAAGGCTGGGCCTCCTACTCCCACCACCTGAGGGCAGTGATGCCCAAAACAAAAACACAAACAAAAAAGCGCACTATGAGTTAGAATGACTCCATGGCAGTGAGCTTGGCTTTTGGGCTTTGTGGTGTCTAACCTTCCACTGCAATGACCAAATCATCCCAGAGAACAGGTAGCAGTGGTGATTTCTCAGCTCTTTTTAAATATCTTCATCCTCCTACTCTCAGAACTTTTGTTTTTTTCTTTGTCTGGCCAGGAACCATGTTACGTGAGATGGTCAAAGGTGAATCAAGTTGCGTTTGGAGGTAGGGGAGCGGTAACTCTGAAACACTCCTAAAAAAGTAAAATCGTCATTCAAAAAGAAAGCCCAACCTCGGAGTGAAGTGTCTGAGCCATGGGGCCTAGGGGCTGGAGCCTTCAACAGCCAAGCACTCACTTGGGCAGGTAGCGAGTTACTGTGATGATCTTGTCCTTCAGCGTCACTTTGTGAAAAGTTCTGCCCATACTGAGCCAGTACTGGTCTTCCTCCTCAGGGCGATTTCGGGACACGAGGCCTATCAGAGGGGGAAAAAAAATCATTTTCTCTACCTGGCTACAGGTCACTCTTGCAACAGACAAACGCTTCGCCCCCATATAGATTCAGAAAAGCAGAAACAAGGTTTGCTTATTGCCTTAGGGATTACTCCGCTTTAGATACAGCAGAAAGTTGTCAGATTGTCTGCCACCCTCAATCCTACAGAAGAGGAGACCTGCCCCTTTGGGCTTCCTTGCCTGTAAAAACTGACAGCCTCATCTTTTCCCTGGGACCGACCTTGCACACACTGTTGGAAAAGCAGATAATTAAGATCTGTTGGGTGCTAGTTGTTGTATAAGAATTCTTTACAAGGGCTGAGCCCCGGTGGCGCAGTGGTTGTGCGCGGGACTGCAGCCCACTGGGATGGAGGTTCAATTCCAGCAGTGGGGCTGGGCCTCCTACTCCCACCGCCAAAGAGCAGTGATGCACCACCACCACCACCACCCCCCAAAAAAGAATTCTTTACGTACTTTTATAACTTACAGTATTTCTTGGCCCAGAAGACCCACCTGACCATAAGACACACCCAGTTTTTAGAGCAGGAAAACAAGAAAAAAGTATTCTGAACCCAATAGTACCAGAATACTAAAATGTTCTGGGGTACCACACCTTTGGACCATAAGACGCACCCTCACTTTTTTCCCTCACTTTGGGGGTGGGTGGGTGGGCGGAGAGTGTCTTATAGTCCAAAAAATATGGTAAGTTATTTATTTAAGGTATAGTCAATTTATTTAAGGTATGCACATAACAGGGTAAAATACTGTGGTCCTGTGCCAGCCCTACAATTGTTTTGAAGTCTGCAGAGGAAAGCACGCTTGCATTTATGCAGACAGTGTGCTTATCTGTCTCAATGAGGGTCTCCCTCCTTTTCATGGACTTTCTACTTTCTCAGGCATGATGGCCTTTCCTAGGGACTGCTTTCCACCCTGATAATATTCCCAGGTACCAAAGATGAGCTCTGGTCATCCTTATTCCCAAGGTGCACTTCCAGCTCTATTCTTCCAAAGCATATTTACTTGTTCTTCTGGAAGTCCAAAGTATATTCTGTATCTTTCATCAACATTCACATTCATCAACAGCGTGATTCCGTGGTCTTTCTTATTTATTATCTAATTTTCATACACATGAGATGACTGAAATTGCCATGGTGTGGAGTCAGGCACACTTTAATAATCTTCAAATTGGCATCTTTGCTTTTTAATTCTGCGTGAGATCTTTAGCCCAATACCATGTGGTGTTGACTTCTTAAAAGTGGCTTCCAGGGGTAGTGATAGTGGACCCAAGACAAACGAAATCCTTTTTTTTTTTTTTTTTTTTGGGGGGGGGGTCCTGTTTATCATAATGCTGATTATTGGTCCACTAGGCAGAATTTTCGTTTGATGTTGCAGTTGAATCCATACTGACATTCACCAACAAATGCATGTCTCTTCACTTTCTGTGAGCGAGGTTGTGCCATGTAGAGAATTAATTCCACTGTTCCAGGGAGAGAACAAAATGCTCTCAATGGCCTGGAGAGGCCTGGATCTCCTAAACCCTTTGGCCATACCTCTGGTTCACTACCTGCACCCCAACCACTCCGATATTTGGGGGAACCCAGAATGGTATCATTTCTAGAGCAGAGCCCATGGTTTAAATTGTTTACCATCACAGTTCTATGAAAGGTCCAGAATAGGAGCCGGTTGAATGAATGAATATGTTTAGTGACACATATGGCTGCATGCTACATACAAAAGCTTGCAATGTGAAGGAGAAAGGAGATAATCTGAAATAGACCTGGTTCACACAACAGGTTACTGTTCAAATTTAACAAAATTATAAAAATCACGACTAGAGAAGCTGAAGAAGTTTAAGCTATGACTGATGCAGTAGAATGGCAATAAAATCTCCTGTGAAGTCTCCAAAGATATAATTTTTGTCTTAACAGGTGAATGTTTCATTGTCCTTATTTATAAGTTAAGGTTTTTAAAAAATGTAGTTACTACTGATCTGATTTACATATACACAAACACCTCATGCTACCTGCTGTTCTTAAAATGAAGATTCCCTAGGCCTTAGTCTTGCAAGTAACATACAGATATTTGGTCTAATATTGTTGTTAATATTCTATTCTACCTCTGGCTTACACGGATTTGGTGTAACCCACACAAACCGTTTGCTTATAGTGGTCTTTTTAAGTTTTGGGTTCTGAACACAAAAGAAACGTGTATAAAAGCCATCTCGGAATTGAACAGTGGTCCTTAGAAACTAGTAGAAGATTTTGCCCTCAACAATATGTTCTAGCATATGATCAAAGAATTTAGGATGCTGAAAGAAAAGAGACTCCAAAAATGAAAGTCATACTAAGGATTGGCTTTAAAGTAGGTCAGTAATCATTTTATGGCCTTCCAAATTAATAGTGTGATGGATCTGTTTAATGTTAATAATCCAGATTTGTCATTCCCTTATTGAACATTTTCTTCAGTGGTCTCGCCACAGCTTCAGTCAGTGTTTCCTTCTGGGAGACAGGGAAAGGATCAACTAGCTTCCTGTGGTTTTTTTCCTACAGTTAACCCTACTGTGATAAGGCACTCCTGAAAGAGTGATCAGAGAATTCTTAAAGAAATTCATGATCAGTGGAAGGAAAGATAGAACTGTCTCTAAGAAGGTAACTTCACTTCTGTTGGTGAGTAAAATAGGGAAGGAAAGTGTGTTGTATGTGTGGAGAACACTTAAAATATTTGATATAGATGCCCTCTTATTAGGGCACCCTGTGTTAGTTTGCTGATCATGTATTTTTAATGGAATTTCTTTTCTACCCTTAGTAATTCAGATCTATGCCTACAAGTGGCATCGATTTTAGATTTGTCTTGCAAGGTATACAGCATGTTTTCATAGGAAACATCAAAAGAAGTCAATTGGAACTCTGCTAATATTAACTAAAAATACTCAGTTGCAAACAAAAAAACAAACAAACAAAAAGTATCCAGTCAACAACAAAAAAATTCCGACCACCAGAGAGCAGTGATGCCCAAAAACAAAAAATAAAACAAAACAAAAAGTATCAAGTCAACAATAAAAATACTCAGTTGCAAATGAAAGACAGGGAAACACTCCTATAGACTTAAGGCAAAAAGATTCCAGGCAGAAGCAGAGGACGACTATCCTATGAAGTTGTTCGACTTTGTTCAAATTTCTATTTGCTTTTGAAGTTTCCTGACAATTGGAAACTTCGGGCTATCATGTACTTGTCATCTCCTGTCACATTTTCTTATTATTGCCTTGGGGCTCCAGCCTAGTAGTTTTACTTTAGTGAATGAGTGTTACCAAAATTATTTCCTTGTACTAAACCATTACTGTTTTCTATAATAATTTTGTTCTGTCAATTAAGATTTTTTTACCTGTATAAAAGAACCTCTCCTAGCATTTTAGCCAGAAAGACTTTCCTGTGTGTCCGGATAACTTTTTCTTTTTATCACTAGTATTTTTTGGGTTTTTTTTTTTTGGCATCACTGCCCTCTGGTGGTGGGAGTAGGAGGCCCAGCCTTTGCTCCTGTGGAGCTGCTGCTGGAATTGAACCTCCATCCCAGTGGGCTGCAGTCCCACGCACAACCACTACGCCACCGGGGCTCAGCCTATCACTAGTATTTTAAGTCTCTACTATTGACTGGATTGTATTATTAGTACAGCTAGCAAATGTCCCATAGAGGTTACTTTTAATATTAGTTATCTGGAAACTAATAAGCTGCCTCTGAAGTGGATGTATACATATCATAGATATAGAAATGAATTCTGAGCTCATATCTTAATGCATTGGCACTAATCTCAGAATGCTTTGTTCTTTTATTTATTTATTTAACTCATTTTATAAGACAGCCTTACTCTGTGCTTGCCCTCATGAGATAACATGCAAGACACAAGTGCTGTAGTAAAGCACACTGAAGAGACATGGTGGTGCCTGGCTATGGGAACAAATTGCAGCTGGGTTCTTAAAAACTTGCTTAAAAAAAATTTTTTTTTTTTGGCTTAAAAAACGAGGTTATGGGGGCCGAGCCCTGGTGGCGTAGTGGTTGTGCGCGGGACTGCGGCCCACTGGGATGGAGGTTCAATTCCAGCTCCCAGGAGCAAAGGCTGGGCCTCCTACTCCCACCACCTGAGGGCAGTGATGCCAAAAAAAAAACAAAAAACGAGGTTATGGGGGCTGAGCCCCGGTGGCGTAGTGGATGTGCGCAGGACTGCGGCCCACTGGGATAGAGGTTCGATTCCAGCTCCACGGAGCAAAGGCTGGGACTCCTACTCCCATCACCTGAGGGCAGTGATGGCCAAAAAACAACAACAACAACAACAAAAAACGAGGTTATGTAAGAAAGATATCAGCTAGCTTATGCAAATGAAGCACTCCAGCCTGTAATTAAAAGATTTTTAATAAAAACTTTTGACCAGAGAAGGGGCAGCCTCACTCTTAGGGATGCACATGCTGTGCACACTCTTCCTTTTCAGTTTTTTCACTCTAGGACTGAGCACAAATTACTTCTTGCTACTTTGTCTCCACCAGCTACCCTTTGACATTTTCTGTTCCGCTCTTTGACATCCTCATTTGATCTTTTCGTTCTCTCTTGTCTGTTTAGTAACCTTTTGCTTTCTTCATGAATGATACTCTGGATGGCCTCCCACAGCTCATCAGGCCCTCTATCCTTAGTGATCAATGCAGCAAGTTTTTCCTTGAGAGGTTATTGAAATTCAGGTGATATCTACTCAACGTCATATTTTGTATCCAGTGGATCTGTTTCAATTTTTTTCAGCTTCAACTTGAACTAATGTAGAGCAATTGATGGTCTGTTCTGCAGTCAGCCCATGCTCTGGCTATAACTGCTTCTATTGAACTTCTCCATCGGCTTTTCCCACAGATGTAGTCAGATTGATTTCTATGTATTTTATCTGGAGAAGTCCATGTACATAGCCATCATTTCTGGTTTTGAAAAAAGGTATTTACTATGGACAAAGTGTTGGTTTTGCAAAATTCTATCAGGCAATTTTCCAGCTTCATTTCTGTCACAAGATCATATTATCCAAGCACCATTCCTCCCTCTTTATTTCCAACTTTTTCATTCAAATTGTCAATTATCAATTCTTCTTAACTATGTGCTTGACCAACTTCAGACTGCAGATATTGGTAGATTCTTCAATTTCTTCATCACTAGCTTTGGTGGTTGGTATACACATTTGAGTAATTGCTGTATTAAATCTTTATATGTTCCATTCCATTTCTGACCACTTCTAATTTCTTAGATTCATGTTTCCTATATTTCAAATTCTGATTATTATATTTTGGCAGTGGTTTCTTCTTATGTTGCACCGTACGCCATCATCAAATGAAGACCTCCAAGGCTTCACTCCCACAGGTTTTCTCCTTCACATCACCAAGGTTGACTACTTTGAGACAGCAGGTCCTCAGTCACATTTTAAGTGACTTCCAACCTAAGGGGCCCATCCTCTGAAAAGGTTCCGCTTCCATGCCGTAGCTGACAATGTTTCAAAGCTAGGCATGAGGTTTTCAGTGACTACTTCCTCTGAAGAGGGCAGCAGTCTTTGTAGTCTGTTCTTCATCTGGAAGCACCATGGAAACCTATTCATTTTGAGGGAATCTGTTGGCATTCAAAACACCAGTGACACAGCTTCCAGCATCACACAAGCCACCAAAGTACAACAAAATGACAAGGTGCCATGGACTTTAGAGTTCAGTTCTGGCTCAGCTGTCTGCTACACATAGGCACCATCTAAGATATAGGTCAAAGAGAGTATATAAGAAAAATTAGAACCTAATGGAAAAGAACATTAAGAGGGAAATGCTGTGTTGAAATGATTACTTCTAAGTTTATTCCCTGTCATTTTGGAAAATCTTCTACCTTTAATGGGGAATAAGAACTCATTTAATAAAGAAAGAAAAACATGTTCAAGGGAAAGACTCACCTCGGCTGTAGAGGGGGCTGCTGCTCAGCGGGGGCGGCACGATGGGGGCGGGTTTCTGGGCCTTGGGCTGCACTATGATTTGGTAGCCCTGCATGAGCCGCTGGCAAATGAACTCTTCAAATACCTGCTGGGCTGTCATCTGCACACCCTCCTCATCCCTCCTGAAAGCACAGATGAGGCTTCGCGTGGGCTGCTCCGCCCACAACACAGCCACATGTAAGAACACACGATCCCACTCTTTCCAACGGCTTCATTCCCACAAGTCATTGCTTACTCTGTGGTTGTTCATCAAACTTACCAATTTGTAAACCACCCTTGAGAGGAACGAGCAACTCAGAGAACAAAGTTTCCATCAACAACAACAGCAGCATAAAAAGGGCAGGTAATTTAATGCCCAACAGCATAATCAAAGGAGAGAAAACCAGACTTACTGCACTCAAAACAAGTACATTAGCACATGAAAAATCACCAGTGAAGTGCAATTGTTAAGGAGGCTTCTCAACACAACTAAATGCAAGTTTGCAGTTCTTACACCCGCAAAGTCTGAAATTCAGGGAGATGGAGACGGGTCTGAAGACTGGACACAATTACTGGGACCCCTGGGGAACCCTTCCAGACAAAGGCGGGAGTGCACCTCCACCTTCACACTCACCTGTCGATGTCTGTTTCTGGGAGGAGATCATAGCAGCCTTCTGTGTAGTCATTCTGCAGGCCCTGACGATCCGGGAAGTAGTCGGTGGTGAGCGGGAGGCAGGCCGGAGTAGTGAGGGACTTCCAATCCACTCCAACTGTGCAACAGAAGCCTGGTACTACAGGGGGGGCAGACAGTGTCAGAACTGCCTCGCGTCGCGGGGGGAAAAGCACGTGTGGTCAACACAGCAGGGGTAGGGCCAAGGGAGAAGTGGAAATGGAGAGGATGGGAAAGAGGACATTCATGGTGAGAGGTGGTAAAATTGCCAGGAGGAGGGAGGGGAGAGGGTGGGGAAGGAAAGAAGAGAAAGAGAAAGAGAAAGAGAAACAGTGTTTGTTAGACAATGTAGTGCACATGCTTATCTAATCCCATCATGCAAATGAATTCACAGCTGATATGTTTCGTTTTAATGTTCTGATTTTAAGCTACAGCCACAATGCCAGTGAGGTTACTGCAGGGCAGGCAGAGGTGTGTATAAAGCAAATCAATATTCCAAGAGCAGGTGAGGGGTTCAAGCCACAGCCTCTTCCCAGGACTGCAGAGGGGGTGGGGTGAAGAAAGGAGGGGAGTTCAGTGTGATGTCTGAATTAACAGCATACAGCGGAAAAACGTGGAGTCTTTTCGGAATTGTAAAATTGAGGAACCCATCTAAAAGGATGGGAGGAGAAATCAAGGGAGGGTTTGGGGAAAGTTATGAAGTCAGAACTTTTTAAGACTAGCAAGTTAACAATCCAGGAAGGAGAGCTTCAGTCAGCATCTTAAGCCTGGCCATATGATTCTGTCCATAAATTACAGCAGGGCTTCCCAACATCAGGACTGCTGACATTATGAACTGAACGGATCCTTGTGGGGGAGGCTTATGTGACATCCTGGACGTTACAGGATGGTGAGCAGCAGCACTGGCCTCCATACACTATGGGAGTAGCAGCCCCAACTTTTGCCTACAGACGATGTCTCCATACATTACCAAGTGTCCGCTAGAAGGGCAAAGCCCATCCTGGTTAAAAACCACTGAATTCAAGGAATAGGGGCCCGTCTCGTGCAGTAATTTAAGTAAACGTTAGTTCTCCAATCTCTGTTAAGAGGAAGCTCAGTGAAGCAGAAATGCTCGGTACCTCGACCTCTGGCTCCCGGGCAGGATGCTCATCTTATAGAGGGTGGTATCGCACCTGCTGTGGCACTGAACCTCACACCGCCTCCACAAGGCAGGGCTGGTGGGACCATCGATCTTGTCATGTGTCATGTTACGCATGACAGCAGAGTCAGGACTAGAAGCCTATCTACCCAGGGGTCTTTCCGCTCTCTTCAGTGCACCAGAGTCCTACACTGAAGCAAGAGTCGCAGAACCAGAGGGGACTAATCGGGTCACCATGGGAGCATGCTCTAGGCAGCCTCTAGATTGGTCTTGCCAACTTAATGATCCTTGCTGTTGTTAGGTGTGAGCGAGTCAGTGTCGACCCATGCACAACAGCAGGAAACACTGCCCAGTCTTGTGCCCCTCACAATTGTTTCTCCGCTTGTGTTCATTGCTGCAGTCAATTAATGCTGGGAGGTGGGCAAAACACAGCCCAGAATCACCCAATTAGCCAGTCCAGTTTCTTTATAAGGCAGATGAGAAGGTGGACTTGTTCCTACTTCCTGGTCAGGACCAGAAGCGGAAAAGAGAGACCTGATCAAAGTCACAATGGAGACGTCACCAACAGCAGACAACTACATGCTCATTTGCACTTATATCATCCATCTGGCCCTGATCAGCTTACATGATTTACAAGAAGCATATTGAAAATGGATTCTATAGGGTACACACTAGAATGTAGAGAATTCAAATGCTGAGTCCAAGCTCCAATGGTGAGAACGGTTCTCAATTCCTAGTTTAGTGGCCTCTGGAGAACAGTCTCCAGAAAACAGAACCTTTTGGCTGGCCCCACAAACAAGGTACCCCTCTGCGGGTACCCCATTTCTAAACAAGCGAAAATCAACACAGCGACTGGGAAAATAAAACTCAAACGCACCGCTGTCAATCAATTTCCATGCACAGTAATGTTTGGGGGACAGAGTAGAAGTGCCACGCAGGTTTTCCAAGACTGGATATTTTCAGGAACAGCTGTCCTCATCTTTCTCCTGTCGGAGTGGCTGATGCCTTTGAACTGTTGACTTTGAAGGTAGCAGCCTGTTATTTAACCCCATATGCCCCAGGCTCCTGTATGCCACCAGGACTCTTGGCAGAGAAATAGGCTCGTCTACTCCTGCTGCCAGCGTGGGAAGCAAGCAATCTGACAATCATATGCCGGGAAATAGACCTCCCCAAGGACATGAACCACAAGAAAAATAACCATCTACTGCAACATGCATTAAACCTGCATAATTTGCTATCATTAAAAAACTGGAAATCGGTCTGAACCCCGGTGGCGTAGTGGTTGTGCGCGGGACTGCGGCCCACTGGGACGGAGGTTCAGTTCCAACAGTGGGGCTGGGCCTCCTACTCCCACCGCCAGAAAGCAGTGATGCTCCTCCCAAAAAAACAAAAAACTGGAAATCGCCCAAATGGTTACCAGTAGAAGAATGATTATGTGGACTGGGGTACAGTACTGTAATAAGTTTGTCATTAAAAATGACTAATACCGGGTTGAGCCCCGATGGAGTAAGTGGTTGCGTGCGGGACTGTGTCCCACAGGCTTGGCAGTTCAAACCCAGCGGCAGCTCTCAGGAGCAGCGCTGGGTAGCGCCCATGACCACCTTAGGGCAGTGATGCGCACCCTCCCCACCCCCAAAATGGCTAATACGAAGGACCTAAAGAAACAGCAGAAGGATTATTAAGCTAACCATACATGGGGACAAAAAAGACTAGGTGATGGATACACAGTGGTCACAGGGAAGGATGTGCATCAGGCAATGGGTTTTCTTCCCCCTAAGGTGTGAGTGTGGGTATTTACCTGTTCTTTTATTGCACAGCTATTTACATAGGATGATCAAAACAAATGACTCACGACCAAATATGTTCAGCTTCAACTAAATAGGCAAGTCCAACTCTTCCGATCCCCTCCCGCAGACATGTTCCCAGAGCTGTCGTTAGGCATTTGAGGACTTAGGATTGACTCTAGACTAGCTCAAGAAGCCTGTGCGTGTCCCATTACCCTCCCCCCTCGCCACCTGGATCGGGATTACTAGGCTACTCCACTCTCACTTTCCATCAGAGAACTGAAGGATCTGTCTTCCCTTGGCACTGTGCTCAGAGAGGCCTGGACTTCAGTCCGTCCTCTTCCCACAGGGCAGTACTGCTTCCACATGCTCTGATCGCGCACCTCCCCACCTCTTCAGTCAAGCCGCCCCCTCTTACTTGGGTCTGGAGAAGTAGAGACACTGTCCTCTAAAGAATCTTTATTCTGGGTCCTAGGATTCATACCTGTGGAAAGATACAATGGCATGTATTAATAAGAATCATTTTGTGAAAAAAAAAAAAAAGTTCTGTGTAACTATAGTCGAAAAGCCCTAAAACTGTGATTAAAAATAAAAGAAGAACCACCTGAATACCCTACGCTGAGTAATTCAAACAGGGCAAAGAACCAGCAAGGACAGGTGACAATCAATAATGTGGGAATGCATCAGCTAATACTCTTGAGTTTTTCAGTATTATTTGCCCAATGAGACCTTTAGTCCCAGCATGCATACACACATGCACATGCTAACGCAAGCAGCTCATCATTTACTGTAAGAAAATGGAAATATTTCAATTAATTAGAGCAATCTTTAACAAATATGAAATGACCTATTTAAGTTTAGTGCACTCAGTTATCCTCTGGAATGTCCTTCCTCAAATCATGACTTTATGGAATATGAAACAGTTCACTTAGCAGAAAAACAATGATATGGCTTATAATTAGGATAAAAGGAAAAACAGTCTGGTATGCAATGTATTGACTGTAAAGGAATATTTTAAAACATCCCTTTCAAAACATGCATATTTACTAAAGAGAAGATGGGAAGGGTTCTTACCAAGTACTGATGGTAAATACCTCTGAAAAGAAAGTTGAAGGAGGAAATGGGAGGTAAAAGAGAACTTTGGGATCATTTGAATCTTCTAGAACAATCTTTTATATGCAAATTTCTAGTGAAATCTTCAAAAGATGATGGCTTGGGCAAAGAGTTTTTGATATGACAACAAAAGCATGATCCGTAAAAGAAAGAACTGATATACGAGATGTCATCAAAATTAAAAACTTTTGCTTTGTGTAAAGTACTGATGAGAGTATGAAAAGGCAAGTGAGAACTGGGTGAAAATATTTGCAAATCACATATTGACAACAATATCAAGACTATATCAAGAAAGCACAGAACTCAAGAATAAAAAAGAACACACATGCACAAAAAAAAATGGGCAAAAGATTTGAATGGACACTTCAACAAATAACATATCCGCCAATTGAAGGGGCATCCTGGCTCCACTCGGTCTAAGACAATTTGTTTGTTCTTCTAGCAGTCCATAATCAATTCAGTATTTGTAGCCAACAGGATAATTCAAATGCGTCAATTCTGCTAAGGTCTCTCTTTTACATTGTTCAGTTTTTGCATGCATACGAGGCACTTGAAAATACCAGGGTTTGAGTCAGGTGCACCTTATAGTCTTCAATATGACATTTCTGCATTTTAAACACTTTAAAGGGATCCATAGTGTCGCATTATTTGGTTAGTGCAATAAACCCTTTGACGTATTGACTGCAGCTTTGGGCATTGATTATGGATCTGAGTAACATGTAAATCCTTGATAACTTCAATTGGCTCTCTATCATAATGTTGCATGCTGGCCTGCATATCACTGCATGCTACTCAGTAATAGAAAAGATGAACTGTGGGCTGAGCCCCGGTGGCGTAGTGGTTGTGCGCGGGACTGCGGCCCATTGGGACGGAGGTTCAATTCCAGCAGTGGGGCTGGGCCCCCACCACCGGAGAGCAGTGATGCCCCCCCAAAAAAAAGAAAAGAAAAGAAAAGATGAACTGTGAGTACAATAGCCTATACCCATCTGCCTCAGAAGCTCAATGCTGAGTGAAAGAAGCCAGATTCACAGGGTACAAATCGCATGATTCCAGCACAGGACTCTGAGACACAGAGATCCTATTAGGGCAGAGTAGAACTGCCCCTGTGGGTTTCCTACACGGCAACTCTTTACAAGGGGAGAAAGTCTCATCTTCCTCCCATGGAGTGGTTGGAGGGTTTGAACTGTTGACCTTATGGTTAGCAGCCCAACGCATAACTAGGAAAGCATGTAAAAACTCTATGTACTTGTCAAAGTCATGAACTATATACTGAAACATAAATTTTACTGCCCTAAATATTTAAAGAGATATAATTTTTAAGTAGTATTTTAAATACTTAAAAAAAAACTATGCCTCGGGCTGAGCCCCGGTGGCGTAGTGGCTGTGCGCGGGACTGCGGCCCACTGGGATGGAGGTTTGATTCCAGCAAAGGAGCAAAGGCTGGGACTCCTACTCCCACCACCTGAGGGCAGTGATGCCAAAAAACAAAAAACAAAAAACTTTGCCTCTTGGTCAAAGCAATTTTACAACTTCTTTTATGGAATTGTCTTGTGTAGATTTTTAAAAAATTATTAGTCATCATAATAGAATATATGTCAGACTGATAGAGTATTCTATTTCATTCAGACCTACACCATGCGGCAAGTTTTAGTCATCTTTTCACTATAAAGAAATCTCAGCTCAGAGAAGTTCAGTGACTTACTGACAATCACACGGCAAGCAGTATGAACCCACATGGAGGCCTCTGGTAAGCCTTGTGGCTGTCATTTCACTGCTCAACTCCCTCTATCGCCCAGTTATCCATCGGGAGCACTGATTTTCAGCTGCTGGAAACCAATTCTTGGTTAAATATCAATATAAATTTCACTCTCAAAGTTCAATGCCAGAGACATAACTGGGAGAGCTAATGCGGGACAGAAGAGTCAGCGCTCAGTCTCTTTTGATCAGAAGTCAAAAAGGCTAACTGTATTCGCTAATTGTTTCCCTCGAGGCCCCAAAGGGCCATCAATCTAGGGCCTTGGGGCAGCTGCCAGCCCCCAATCTCGATGTAGAGCCCGGGGACCGGTTGTTTCTCCCTCCTGGGTTACAAAGATGGCATTCACCCATGGACTGCCCAGTCTGCCCTGGCTGAGTACCTCTGAAAACCCTCTGTTCTAGCTAGAGTGCCATGACTGCCTTTACCTCTGCTTTAGGGCTACATCTGCTACAAACACCAGGCGGCAGATATCGAGTCCCAAAAATGAGGGCTAAAACATGACAATTACTGATTCTCTTTTGAAAATTATCTAGAAAATGTCCGTGCAGTTAATGTCCAGTTAAAGAAACAGGGTTAGTAATTATCTGTCAAATCCAACCAATTACCTGGTTGCTACTGGGAATCATGATTTAAAAAAAAAAAAAAGGAACAGTAGAGTGCTGAGGCCCCTACCAACAACAGCTCAGAAATAAAATTCCACAGGCCAAGGAGAGAAACCTAGAGACTCCACACACAGGGAGCTTTGACTCAGAAAGGAATCCTGTTCAAAACACAAGAGAAACTCTGAATCACACCTGGGTGTCTATAGACGGTGCCAATTGTCCACCAGGAGGAAATAAAGGTGGGATCACAGAGTTTTGCTGTTGTTCCACCATCCGTGCCCCTGTTAATGAATGTTAACTCATTATTTTTCTTTGCCCCGCCTCACCCCAAACAAGGGCTTGACATAGTCATCTGATCCTTGAAAAACACAATTTACTTTTGATACAAGCAAGCCAGCAAGTGTGTATGACCACAATGCAGACGAAGAACTTGAGGGTCAACAAAGTTTCAGGGCAAAAATGGCCCCCAAACAAAGCTCAGAAGGCAGGAAGGAGCAAAAAATAAGATGACTAGACATGGGGGAGCAAGGTAGGGAACTGGACAGAGGAAACTGCAGCTAGTAACAAAGCAGGCATTAACTGTGAATGGAAGGCCACATAGGGGGTGGTACCACCAGCCACATTCCTGAGGAGGGAGTGGGGACTAAGGGTGACTGCACCTTTCTGGTGGTCACCTACTAATCTGAACCCTGAGACAGTCCTGGGCTGTTATCAGATTGCTGCCCCAATTGGAACTCTGCTTGTAAAAATTCAAAATGACCACACTGTGCCAAATCAGTTGATGATTCACTACTCCTGTTTCTCTCTCTATTCATTGTTTTCATTCAGTTTCTTCTTCCAGTTGGCGTTTATCTTTTTTTTTTTTTTTAATTTTTTTTTTTAAGGCATCACTGCCCTGGTGGTGGGAGTAAGAGGCCCAACCTTTGCTCCTGTGTGCGGGAATTGAACCTCCATCCCAGTGGGTCACAGTCCCACGCACTACGCCACCGGGGCTCAGTCCTGGCTTTTATCTTTTTATCCTTCCCTTTGAAGCTTGGGGTTCCAGAATGATCAGTTGCATACTCCTGGATACAACATTGGATCTCTGAGTCCTTTTGTAGACAGTCTGGGTAGCTTGTCTGCCTAGTGATATCATATTGCTGGATGCCTCCCAGACTGAGACGGCACTGCAGGACTTTACCACCTAGTCTCACACAGCAGAATTTAGCAGAGATCATATGTTCCAAGTCAGTATACCACTAGCCCCACTCCCAGTCTGATGTCCCATGAAAAGGCTACCCTTTCTCCCACGTAACCCACATGGAATTGCTTCAAATAGATTTTCAAATGATTCACGAGCCAAAGATCCTTGAGGCCTGAAGAGCTGATTTCTTAATTATCTTTGTTTCTTCTTGGCCCTTAGATCTATGTCCTATGGTTCAATAAACATCTACAGAATGAGTAAGTTTAGAGATTCTATGGAAAGCAAACCATGTTCCATCCAGATGGAAGGAGAAATTGAAAGGAAAGTCCCTTCAATCCCGGTAGGAAAAAAATTGTTCAAGTGGATGAGAAAAAGAATTGACGCGGGTTGGTTTAGAAAGCCTGGCTCGCCTTTGTGAATCAATGTTACAGAAAGTTTTGCCTTCTCTCCAATCCTCACTGTTTGTGTACTGTCCAGTAACTTAAGCTTTTAATCTGTACGATCAATAAGTCATATATTGGGGCCTAAAAAAGCAGGCCTATACACTCAAACTTTCTTTTTCTCAACCATGTTTTAAACTCCATTCTTTTGGCTAAACTAATCATGCTGTCAATAGAATTCTCTTATACCTCATGGGGATGATTTATAATGTGCTCCAATAAAATAATAATGATGTCCCGAAAGCGAACAAGAAGCATCTACATGCCATATGGACTCTAGTCCTAATTTAAGAGCAACTTGTTTTTATGGCAATGGCTGTGCTCACTGCTCACGAAAAGAGCGCTGAAGATAGATGATGCTGGAGTCAGATGGTGCTCAGACCTCAGGAAGAAAAGTGCCCGGCGTCTTCAAGGGTTATCTGAAATCAACCAGCCATCTAAGTGAGGCATCAACAAGGCTCTCATAGAAAAGCATACTAGCCAAGGACTATAAACAATAAAATTCAAATCTGGGGGAGGGAATGGTATCAGAGATTAAATTATGAACACTAGGCTGATAGAAGGCTTTGGATAATAATAGAAGGCCCAAATGCATTTGCAGGATCCCCATATGGATTAAGCCTTCAATGAATTTCCTCTGACCGAAGTCTAGGGATTCGAATAGTCTTGCTGGCACATAGAGACCACTGTAAAGGTGATTATGGCAGATGTTAGGTTAAAATGGAGCACCTTTTCATTTAATTTCCTGATTGATCTATTTTAAACTTGCTTCAATTTTTAATATTATCCATTTAACCACCTATATTACAGCATGTGGGTTGAGATTTAGGGAGTGGGGAGGACGTTAGACCAAACCCAAGGAAGTACATGTTGATCCAAAACAAAAATGGGGAATGTAGGGAGGAGTTGCAGGGGGGACAGGGGCGGGGAGTGAAATAATGATGGAGGTTACAAGACACTAATCCACCTAGGGGGAGAGTACTGGGCTTGTCTGCACAGAATTGGCAGTGGGCATGCAGACTCTGCCATGATGCACCAACCCATGAGGACAACGTGCCACATGGAAGAATGCATGAAAAGAGAGAGTTACAGGGTTGGCACCAACCAAAGACAGACTGAGCCCCACCCTGGAAATCGGTGTGACAGAGAACAACATTAACCCCACAGGTTGGGGAGAGGGGCCAGCATGCCACTTCCACATGGAAACAGATCAGGAAGGAAGAAGAGGAAGAGCGAGTCAGACTGGACCCCACGCTGACACAGGCTGGAAGGATGGCGTCCCTGTGGGGAGGGTAATGGGTGGCTGAAAACAGCTCATGCCATGTTGCCCCCTTCCTGGAGCAGACTGCGACAGAGGACATTTCTGGGGACACATGGTGGGGAAGTAGTGAGGTCTGAACCACCCACAGCAGGATGAACCAAGAAGGAAACCTATCAGACCAGCAGCTGGAGCAGAGCGAAGCTACAAAGCCCCAGAGGCCCCCCCCAAAAGGGACTCCAGGCCGGAAGGGGCAGCTCCTGGACAGTCATGAAGGCCAGTGAATATACCCGGGATTTTTGTATATTTCTTCTCTTTTCCCCCTCTCCTCACGTTCCTTTTCTTTCTCTTCTTGTTTCTTCTCCTTTCCTTTATTTCCAAACTTTTATTTTTAAAAAATCAGTTTGGGTTATATCATAGTCGGTTTGCCTACCTATATGATATGCATGGAAGCATGCTCAAGGAGAAAGTGGTGGGACCAATAGTCCCGGGGAGACTGGGGAGGGTGGCGGGGGATGGAGTTGGTGAGCAGACAGCACCATGGACGGGAGAACAAGTAGGGTATTAGAGGCAATAACAAGGAGGAGATAGGGATGGGAATGGGAGGGGGGGGTGGTTTCAGAGCAACAGCAAACTAGCTAAGAGGAAGTACCAAAGGGCAGAAATAAGGAAAAGTGATGGTGGGGCAGGAGGAGGGTAAAAGGAAACAGAGGAAGGACCTAGGAAGCAAAGCAATGGATAGAGGTATAAACATAATGGTGTACATGCAAATACATTAATCCACAAAGATAGAGATATTGGCCCATGTACATCTATTTATATGGCAATATACTGAGGTAGTGGACGGACTTCGGGCCTCTGCTCATACCCTCCCTCAATACAAGAACACTTTGTTCTAACAAATTGACAGTCTGAGATGTTCACCCTCCCAACACAATCACGGAAGACAAGGTGGGGGCATATACAAATGTGGTGAAGAAGGTGGATGGTGCCCAGCGGCTTTTAAAAGATACTGACTGGGGTCTTCAAAGCTTGAAGTTACACAAGCTGCCATCTGGCAGAGAAGCAACAAGTTCACATGGAAGACGCACATAGCTGGGGCAATCATGAGACGTCGTAGGGTCTGGGTGATAGGCATCAGCAGACATGTAACAAACAAAAACATATTGTTGAGAACGAGGGGGATTGAACCGAAATCCAACATGCCCATTTGTAGACCATGGAACAATCTCCCCACAGAGAGGCCACAGGAAAGGGATGAGTCAACCAGGGTGCGGTAAAGCAGTGATGAAACACACGATATTCTTCTGGCTCCTTGAGGCGTCCTCACCCTCCAGACCCCCACCCCCCAACACACACACACTATCGTGACCCCAGTGCTGTTTCTCAGTTCAGACTAGATTGGAACATGTACACAGGTATAGATAAGAGATGGGAGCACACAACACAACAGAATCCAGAAACTGGAGTGGGAATACCAATACCAGAAAGGGAGGG
>PVJH01036181.1:0-19021 GCA_004026705.1 Nesogale talazaci | reverse complement strand
CCCTGCCGTGGACTTGATTCTGATTCACTGGGACCCCACAGCATAGATTAGAACTGCCCCTGGGGGTGTGGGAGGTGGGAAGTAGTGACAGGAGCAGACAGCTTCAATTTGTGCTCCATTTTTCTTTGGGGCTTGGACGGCTGGCCTTCTGAGTGCGCAGTTTATGGTGCCGCCCATTATGTCACGAGGCTGCTTTTTCGATGACCAGCACTATGCTACTGTTAGCATCAAAATGTTGAAATTGTGTCCTGTTTCCTTAGTGGACTAGGTGTGTGAAAGGAAGTTGCAGCACTCTCAGAGTGTTTCTTCCCATAGGTACCATCGAGGTTTTAATCAAAAAGGAGCATCTCAGCTGTAATGGTCGGAATTTATTACGGAAACTGTGCTGAATTCCCATTTCCCATGTATTCCCAGTGTTTACAAAGTGAGAATTTAAGGCTTGGTTCTTCATTTGTTGAACGTACACTCTTTATGTGCATAAACAGTTGTCTTTAAATGCTTGTAATATTGATTTATTTTCAAATTTTGAATGGAATATTCATGACCAGGAACGTTGGATCTTTAAGCCTTCACTTAAAATACAAGATATATTGAATCTAATCCTATATGTAATTAAAGAATAAAGTGTGCCTTTTACACAAGGGAAAAATTAAAACTGCCTTTCACAGAAATAAGTATGTCAAAAAAGAGAAATAAGTATGCCCGTGCAAAGGCAAATATTTTGTCAACCGATAATGAAATATCTAATATATTCACTGCCATCAAGTCAAACTTCAGCTCACACTTGAATCTAGTATTCTACACTGGATATTTCTTTGCAAAACACCCTATGGAAGGGTAGTTCTCAGTTCTTATCCACGGAAGGCAAATAGAAAATTAAACCCAATTAAAAAATATTAGTGTCCATGCCTACCCCAGAGAGTCTGATATGGTTCTTCTAGCCCCCTTTTGCTGACAGAAGATGGTGGAAAATCCACACCAACTACATGAGGTGAAGTTATTGAATAGAGGCATTTTAAAGACCTGAAACTGTAGGAAACCAAATGTAAAAAGAGGACATACATGCCCAGGACAGTTGAATTTTTAAGCCTTTGCATTGTTATCCTGAAAGTGACACCCTTAGCGTTGTGGCTCAGTAACTTGTTAGCCCAGTTTTAACTGATTAGAATATTTTTTAAATATACTGCTTACATTTCATGTTTTGTGACTGCATTTTTGTCCTGGTGATTTTTAAAAATTATGTGCCAATGATTTTAGTTGTGATACTACCAACTTGGATAAAGTGTCTTTTTCTTTTTTTGGTGGGGGGAGGGGAGTAGGAAGCCCAGCCCCGGTGGGAGTAGGAAGCCCAGCCTTGCTCCTGGAGAGCTGCTGCTGGATTTGAACTGCCAACCCTGTGGACTGCAGTCACACACACAACCACTACGCCACCAGGGCTCAGCCCTAACGTGTCTTTTTCTACTAATTACAATTTCTGTTCCCTTAGGTAACATTGCAGAGTCGACAGGCTTTGCAAAAAGCTAAATTATCAGTTTATGTGCAACCACCATTAGTATTGACCTGCAATCAATTTACCTTTGAATCTCTGGGTAAGGTCTTCATTTTGACTTAAAGTTTGTTATGGTCTGCACTTAAAATTGTAATTTATTTTTAATTGTTAGTATGGGCGATTTTTATGACTGTGTTTCCTGTCTGAATAGTGAGATCCAGAGTTTCCTAAAGTCAAAGATTATGTCATGTTTTGATTGCATTTTCTCACCAAGTATCTAGCATGAGTGTTCGTTCAATCCATAGCTGATGAGTTTAATTGGTTAATCAATAGTATGAACTTCCAGTGCTTTCCTTAAATAGTTGGATCTATAATTAATAGAAGACTATAGTTTGCATGACTTTCTTTTTTGGTTTGTCTTCATGGACTTGTGTAATGAATCAGTAAGGGGTTGAGAAAAGATTGGTTTTGGTATCTGGACAGTTCTGCCTCTGACTCAATGTGTAACCTTGGATAAGCTACCTACTAATTCTTTAGCATTCACTGGAGCCTCAGGTTTATTTCTAATGTGCAGAAAGGTTGTTTAAAGGTTGTTAGATAATGATTCTATTTAATATATCTATAAAAATGCCTAGAATAGTCAATGCTTCATAAATAGCAAAATTTAGTAAAATTTATTTGTATCGACTCCCTTACCTCTGCTCCTTAACACAATTCTTGTTAAAATGATCTCTGAATTACCATATATACTTGAGTATAAGTGGACCCGAATATCAGCCGAGGCAACAAATTTTACCACAGAAACTGCATCAAAAACGTGCTGAAAAACTTGACTTATACACAATTATATGTAGCATTTTTAAAGTCTTTTTCTGTTCACTTAGGAGTGCTATTTTTTATTCACGAAATTTACACTTTCCCTCTCATTTTGTCTCATTAGCTGAATGCCTTGCGTTTTATCTAAGTTGATAATATATTATACTTGCTTTAAAAAGCCACTGCCACCTATTTAGGGCAGAAACAACAATAGTTGACTAAAATTTGTAAGCAAAAAGTCGAGTAATTACAAAACATAAAATATAAGTAGTAGATTAATATGTTATACACTGCTAAAAGTAGACTGCGGAATTGAAAAGACATTTCTCGAAATGGGCACTCAATAAATATGCATTGAATGAGTATTTAGCTTTGTAGGTGACTCCCGACCATTGATTTTTTACTTTGTTTTCTAATTTTTTCATGATAATGCTGATTGTATTTTTAAAAACACATTCTCAACCGTCCATGTTTCTGGTTAGAAATAACCCAAGGAGCTTCATTTTGGGTTGTTATAGTGATAGTCACTTATAGAAGGCCAGTCCTCATCTGCTAAGTCCAAATACAGCACCTACCCTTCTGTTTCCCAACACAGTCTCATTTCCTCAACAAGCTAGAGCAATCTTTTCTTGAAATAGTCTTGCCCTTCTGTGTCCCTGTGCCTCAGTTCATGCTGCCTGTTCATCTGAGTAAAGAGAGCAGAACATAAGCATTGTCAGGTGCACTTGTTGGGGGAGTCAGTGCCCAGCTCTGATAATAACTCTGTGATGTTGGGCAAGTTTTTAAAATCTCTACAGTCCAGTTACCACATGTGTAAAAAATGGGGACCATAATAGTAGTACCTGCCTCATGGAAGATAGTAGCTGACATGCAATGAATGCTTCACAGATTTTAACTGTTGTTAATGACAGCCCAAATTATTTAACTTTGATCACTTTGACATTGCTTATAGCACCAGAGATGACTAGAACAGCGTCCTTTTCTGTCTATCTGAAAGGAAGTTATATACCATCTGAATTGGAAGGAAAAGCTGTTGTTTCATATTCAAGACCAACAGGTAAACACCCAGTTGTTTATGAATTTACAAGTCCAATCAACCATTTGATTAGAGATTGATGTTATTGGAAGTTTGAGTTAAATGCTCAAGTGCTTAAGATGGAAAGGCACAGTATAAAATATTATTAAATTTTACGAATGTTCTTTCTAGTTTTAAAGAAAATTGCATGCCCACAGTATGGCTCAGTGTTATGAGCATTTTGATGTGTCTCTTCAACTGATTTTCTTATATTGTAATACTTGATTCTGTTTTTACAGAATGGGTAGCACATGTTATGTATTTTTTAATTCCTGCTAGGAGAATGACATCTATTAAGATTTAATTTACTTGGATAGAAAAAAAACAGGCTAGTCTGAATTTAGTGAAAACCATAATGACAATTTAGGCATTCACAGTTTCAGAGACATTTCAGCAACTAACCAGAACTCTTTAGAATCGTAAATGCTAAAATATGGAGGAATAGATGTGAAGACCTATGAAATTTTGTCTGCTTTTCTTAAAGGAACTTTTTTTTTTTTTGGCATCACTGCTCTCCGGTGGTGGGAGTAGGAGGCCCAGCCCCACTACTGGAATTGAACCTCCGTCCCAGTGGGTCGCAGTCCCACACACAACCACTACGCCACCGGGGCTCAGCCCCTTAAAGGAACTTTTAAGAAAAGATTATAACAGTTATTTTTAGTGCATTGGAGATTTGACTATTGCAAACCTCAACTTTGTTGAATCTAATTTGATAGTTATGTTTGTTACTAGAGTGAAACCAAGCTGATAATGAGTTGATGGTTTAAAAAATAAGAATTATTAGTCATTGCTTTAAAAAATTACACATTTTAATATACTGATAACTGATAACATAGTTCAGAAAATGTATATATTTAAAAAATATTCCTATATAGCTTCCTTAGCTTTAAAAATCTCTTGGAGTATCCTATTCTTTGTTTGATTCTCCATATATGCCTACTCTGTTTCTATGACAACATTCTTAATTATTGAAAGAATGTTTTCTTTGTTTAAGGCAATCATATGTGCTCTTAAGTCAGTGGTTCTCAATCTTCCTAATGCTGCAACCCTTTAATACAGTGTCTAATGTTGTGGTGGCTCCCAACCATAAAAGTATTTTTGGTGCTACTTTGTAACTGTAGTTTTACTGTTGTGAACCGGGCAACCCTTGTGAAAGAGTGGTTCAACCCTGGAAGGGGTCATGACTCACAGGTCGAGAACCGCTGCCCTAAGGTGATTTTACAACTTGTACATGCTTTGAAGAAATCTATTATTTCTGATTTGTGAAGTATTTTGCTTTAAATAAAAGGAATAAAAATCAGCCAGAATTAGTCACTGTACTTTCAATACTGTGGGTTCTATAAATATTATTATGTTTAACTATCTTCGATAAAGCTGGCTCCATAAAAAGTATTTATTTACCATAAAGGATTAAGATACTTAATTAAGATGGTAGATAATCAATAATCCTAAAATGAACATTGCTATATTTAATGTTATTTTCACCTGGAGTTGTGAGATTTAAAAAGTTTTAAAAATTGGCCAAAATCTTCATATAATTTGTTATTAATGGGATATTTTATCATTATAGCTTTTACTATAACTTTTGCCACTGTTACAATACCAATATATAGTTGTAGCTTGTGCCAATATCTTAATTTGACTGTTTTATCCCCGTTTAAGGAAAAACAGTGATACTGGTTGAAAATAATTTTAAAATAAAGAAATGGGTAACAGAAAGTGAACAAAAGCTTAAAAAGACATTAAAGAGCTATAAAACCAAGCTGTGAATTTATGGTTGCAGAGATCTTATTTGAATGTTATACTTTTCTGTAGACAGGACTTAAAAGATTACGAGTCAGTGCCAAGCCAGCATATGGTAGGCATTCATTGGGTCCAAGTGAACTCGAAATTAAGTGGTTCAAAGTGAACTAAAGTTAAAACCATTAAGTCTGTAAAGTTAAGGAACACTGAGCTAAAGAGAAAAAAAGATTATTCCATGGTAACATTTGCAGAAGTTTTAAGAATTTAAACAAGAATATCTGGGAATACTAATAATCTATAATTTCACCTTTCAGTCAAGTTATTTCCTAGTTGGTTTTTGACCAATATACTTAGTTCTGTGCTGCGATGGGCATGAGTCTGATTAACCACTACTGCCAGTGCTTAACCACTGCTATCAATCCGATTCTGACTTCTAGGGAACCTATGTAGGGTTTCTGAAAATAGAAACTTTTCTTCCCCAGAATGGTTGGCAGATTGAAACTGCCCAGTGCCCAACCGACGTTACTTTTAGGGCTCTTTGTTGCTAAGCTGAGTCCAATGATCTGTTTCTCCTGGGTTACATTTAACTTGAGTAGTACGCTATCAGGAAGGGGATCTTCTGAAAATGGGTATGTAAATATATTGATAGGTTTAATTTCCATGTTTCTTTTAAAGTGGGTGAATTTGTGTTTGATCCAGTTAGCATTTAAATATTTCATGGGATCTTGAAAAATTTAATCAATATTTTAAAATAGGTATGTTAAATTTGTATTGTAATTTTGTCACCGATCATTTATTGTCTTGCATTCTCTCTCCCTTACCCACTTGGCTTCATTTATGATGGATAGATCGAAATCCTGATGGTAAGTGAAAAGATAATGTAGAAAAAAAAATGAATGTTGATTCATTTAAGTAAAATTTGATCAGAAAATTGAATTGATATTGTACTGTGAGTAAATGGTTTCTAGTGTATTTTATGTTACTGATAAAGCTTTCTTAGGATGTTACAATATCTTGACCCAGCTATGCAAAGGGTGACAGATTTTTTTTTTCCCCTACAGAAATGTTTCAGTATTCGTTTGCTCAGAAGCGGGTTTCAAAATGAAGCTAGGAACAAGAACAGGGTGACTTGAAAAAAGTCAGGGATGCCATTTAGAATGTATTTTGTCAATCATTGTATGCTTTGTTTCCTAACTTTACTTAAAAGAAACACACCAAACTTTGAGTCATTGCTGACTTATAGTGTCCCACTGCCCTGTGGGAGTAGAAAACCCCATCTTTGCAGTGTAGCTGGTGGTTTTGAATTGCCAACATTGCAGTTAACAGCTGAACACATATGCAATATTACTTAAGACCATTAAAAAAAAAAGAAGGCCATTCAATTCTACATAGTTTTTTCTTATATTCCCTAACAAAAACACCTCTCTCTGATAAGAATGCCATATATATATTTCCTCTTTCATGCATTTCTTTTATTTTGTGTAGAATTTGGGAGGGATAGCCTTCTGAAGTTAAGCCTCCTCCTTGAACTAACCTCAGTTTGTCCTATTGTCTTTGTTTACTTCTCTGTCATACTATTTATCATAATAGGAATTTCATTAAGTCTGTCCCTTTTGTTCACCAAGGTGATCTTAATCTCTTTAACTGAAGGCATCAAGCACTGTCTGTAAACTGTGCAGTGACCAGCTCACTGTGAGGGTCTCTAGCTTCCTAGCTGCTGGTGAATTGGCCACCCCCTCTCCCCCCAAGCCCCTCATGGGGTCTTATCATCTCAGAGGAGATTTGGGCTCCAGAGGTGTTCTATGACTGATAGTTTAGAAATGGACCAACTCACCTTTCCCTCAAGAAACATCTGGGGGGGCTTGAACCCCCAACTTTGTGATTAGCAGGCAAGCACAATAATCATGTGTATCTGCCAGAAACTTGGGTACAAAACAACTCTTCAAAAAGCATCTCTTTGATCCCCTGCCTCTAGATTCAGAAAGCAGTAGCCCTGGTGGCACAGTGGTTAAAGCATTCAGCCACAGCTGTTCAAGACCGCCCTGTGACTCTGAGGAAGAAAAGACTTGGTGATCTGCTCCCCCCAAGTATGTAGCTGAGGAAACTTCATGGAGCAGATTCACTCCGTCCAGTCGGGTCTCTGCCACTCACAATGAACTCACCCAGAGGAGGGTTTGTATGTTTTTGGAGACACAGGCTCATAGGAAAAAAATAATGTGTTGGGTTGACTTTGCCCTGCTTATGAGCTCTTTGAAAATGAATTTTAGATAGCAGCATTAGCTAGTAAAAATGAAATACAAAGTAAAATGCCTTAAAAACTGTGGCAATATTTATTCACATCGCTTCAATGTTTTTGGCAATGTGAGATACACAGTACATATCATCTTGATTTCTGGGAGGTGAAAGTGCATTCAGAGAAGAATTGGTTTAATAGAAGTACACATCTAATTCCATAGCACACTTGTCAAATTTGAATTTGGAACATTACAAATAATCTGGTATTAATAATTAATACCATGGACTTGATAAGATTTTAGACATTTTATAAAGTCCCATATTATCACTTACATGATTTGTTTAAACATTTTGAAAAAGAAACACAACTGCATGGAATTTTACTATTCCAATTAAGCACTAAAGCTGGGCTTAATAATGACTTATTATCTATTTTAAAATTTTAATCAAGCTTTTGGGAGTAGAGTTGAAATAATCCACCTTACCTAGTAGGCAAAAAAAAAATTAATATGTTGCCACTTAGATCCAAAATACACACAAGGCTTCATATTTCAAGACTGGTCCATTTTATTGGCCTTACTGCTCAGGCTGTATTGCAGATAAGCAGTTCTGCTTTTACGTGTGGAAAGAGAGAAGCAAGCGAGGTTTTATGTTGTCCCATAAGAGTTAGTCTCCATTATTTCTGCATTAAAGTTACATGACATGGGCGGTGTAAAACATGAGTGCAGATGAAGCACAGTACGTTGCCAGACATAACAGGAAGGAATCAAGGAAGCTCTGGCTACCAGACATTGCTACTGCTTTGGGGTTCCTTGTTTTCAATAAGAAATGACTCTAGCAGACCCCTGGAAAGAGTTCTGAAGGCATTATATAGATGTGTAATATATAGGTGTAGTTATTCTACACTAATATGCGTTTACGTTTCCCCCTTTTTTAAAGCACACCTTTTGACTTCTCACTTGACAGTGATACTGACCTCCTGGGTGTGCCAGGTGTCATTAGTAATCTCTTCCTGGAAAAATCGTTCTGCCAGGAGTGCTTTTGATGTGAGTTTTCTAAGTGTTAAAGAATCTGTGATTAATCATACCAGTTGAGCATCTATCCATTTAGTCTTCTAGGCCAGGCCAGGAAGCATTTGAAGCAGAGATGAGGAAGTGAGACCTAGGTGAAAAACCACAGAACAAAGTGAGTCTGAAGAGTGGCACTGTGGCCAGTAGTTGAGTTTAATAAATGGCCACAATTTTTTTTTTCTGAGGATAACCTTCAGAGAATTGAATAAGCTAAGCATAGAGATTTTTGTTGACTAAAGAGGGAACATATTGCTGATAGTAGGCACGGGAGGGCCAATTAGGCTCTTGAACCCAAACGGAAAGCTTTATTACTAGCTGGGTATTTAAATGTAACTTTTTCCTTCTTTATTTCTGACTCTCTCTCTTTGTTTCTCTCTCATGCACCTCTACTTGTCTTTGGCTTCAAGTTCAGAGATATACTTAGAGGGTCTCAAGAGTCATTGGTAGCCAAATGTTCATTTAAAGTGTCTCAAGGTGGGCTGAGCCCCGGTGGCATAGTAGTTGAGTGCGGGACTGTGGCCCATTGGCATGGCGGTTCAAATCCAGCAGCAGCTCTCCAGGAGCAAGGCTGGGCCTCCCACTCCCACCAGAGGGCAGTGATGGCCCCATCCCATCCCCCAAAATAAAGTTTCTCATGGAAATGTAAATCTCAATAGAAATGTACTTTGATAATCCCTAGGCCTACATCTGTGAGGCTTTATTTTTGAAATGCTCAAGTTTTAATTTGATGGGACATATTGTAAAATACTGATATTCTAACATTTCTTTTTTAAATGGAAGGTTCTCTTAAACTGGTGTCTAAAGAATTTCATACTCCATTTTCCCCCAGTGGTAAACTTTTCAAGATGCCATCCTTAAAAAAAAAAAGTAGCTATAATCATTTTATTAAGCAATGAGTGTCATCATTTTTTCAAGGTAATGTTTTCCAAATGTGCTATGAAAGAGGCTTACAGTTCCTGGAGAGCAAGAAAATTCTGGAAAGGTTTTTTCTAAAACAAATCTTTGCAACCACAGACTCTTACCCTCGTGTGTGATGTCATTGTTGTTTGACCCTAACTGAATTGTGAATTGAGTTGTATTTTCCTTCCTGGATTTATCAGTGTATGTAATCATATAATCTCTTTGCTTTGATACCTGAAAACATTTTTATTCTCCTCATTTTCTATCATTCTGTTCTGTTCTCTTTTTAAGATTTAGGGTAACCTCAAGTACACAGTCACAGTAAGACGGGACTGGTGTTGTTTGTAATATTTTTCTCACTTTCCCAGGAGTTTGGCCAGTAGCTGGTCTAAGCACAGAATAGTTTTAGCAGAACATGTGCAGTTGAATTTTATGTGGACGGTTAGCTTAGTCTTTGCTCAAAGTGTGTAGAAGGGAGCTTTCGTTTGTACATAAATACAATTGTCCTATGACAAAGGACCCCCCGCATTCTTTTGTGTGTTACAAATGTAAGTAAAGCAAACACATCTCAGTTTTCTTGTTCTTTACAGATGGCCTTCATTCATTGAGTCTGTAATTTGTATGTGATAGCGAAATGTAGCCACTGTGTAAAGTTCCATCATTTGGAGACACACAGACCATATGGACATTTTCTTGGAGGTGGAAAACTTGTGCTTTGTAATATTTTACAGTCATATTGATAGTTGCGGTTTGAGCAGTAGCTTAGATCATGTTACCATAATATTTTGAGTCAAAACATTTCATCATTGTAAAGTACAAATACACATGCCTCTAGAAACCTCACAGAATGTCAAGAAATAATACCCTGGGACTTTTCTTAAGAGGCACCAGTTATAATTTGCATCTAGGATTCCAGGAGAAGTGAATTTAACATCTGTTCATTATGAGCAAAAACCGAGCTATGCTCAATTTGATGGATAATAGATTATGTTGAAGAGAATGACAAATATGCTCCACATGCTCTGAAAAAGCGTTTAATTGACCTCGTATATCACCATGCTTGCCCTTGCTGAGTGTCTCTGACTTATCCTAGTGAATAAATAGAACTGAAATGTGCTCTCCTAGCTTGAATGTGGCATAAGCCATACAGCTTCAGTTGGCACCAACAAGTACAATGCTGACTAGAATGTTTGGAGCTGTGCCCTTCTCTACAGCAGTATACTAAGATGTAGCCCTCTATATATTATCCTTCATCTGCCGGGAAAAGCAGTCCTGGATTAAAAAGGAGAGAGGCTAACCTGCATTACTGCTTTTCTAGCTTTATAGGAAAGACTCTTAATTTGTTTCGGTTGAAAGTTCAACCTCTGTACCTGTATTGAAAGGGATGGTTTTCAGAAATTAAAAAGTTCTGACAAAACTCTTCATTGTTATTTACTTATTTAAGTACTTATACCAAGATGCATATACGCACGGGGGGGCGGGGGAAGGGTTGAAGCAGAAAATGGAATAACTCTGTCAGCCCTTGAAAATGCCACTGCCTGACTGGTTGTGTGGACTACAACTTTACCTCAGTGACCCAGGAACTGAGGTCTTCCCATACAGGTTCCATAATCAAAAGTAATTTGGGGAGGAAGAGGTGCAAAGGATGGAATGTGAAGAATAGCACTTGTTAGCATTTATTGCTTGTAGACATAAGGCCACCAGCTTTTTTCAAAAATATTTACTGGATTAGGTGGTGCAGATGTTATGAAGTTCTGTATTAACTTCCTAGAAAGTCATTTTCCCTAAAAAAGATAGAAAGAAAGAAAGAAAGAAAATGCTACTGACTGTGGTGTGCTTGAGAAATACAGAATTCACATATACTCCATTTTCTTAATGTTAAGTGTATAATGAACAGGTAGAACTACAGCAAAGCAAATTCTGTTTCACATTTAGGGTTCAGAGGCTTGGTGTCATGCAGCATGCATGGGGAAGTGGGTTACTGCAGATGCCGTGAAGTTAAAATTTAACACTTTGTCATTTTACCCACTTTAAATTTGTTCTTCTTTTAAAAGTTTTCTGCTTTCTTTCAGATTGAGGTTTTTCTTTGTTATTTTATTTTATTGTTGTGCCATATTTTTTTCTGTATGTGAAGTCCAGGATAGGCAAATCTATAGAAACAGTAACTGGATTAACGGTTTCTTTGGGGGGGAATAGCAGAGTTGGTTGGGTGGAAATGGGGGAACAATGAATATGAGAAGAAAATGTTCTGAAATTGATTGTGGTGATGATTGTACAACTTGATATAATAGAACTATTGGATTGCATACTATGTGAATTATATGCCAACAAAACTTAAAAATTGATAGTACCATCTGAATCTGAAATAAGTAAAATAAGCTAGTGATTCAAAATAATGTATCGGTAGCGCATTATTCGATGTGGTAATATAAAGTCCTAGTTATCTATCATCTATTATCATTTTAGATGATGATCTTGGATTAGGGCTAGGGTTTGAGGGTCTTAGTTGAAAGACAATTCAGTTACTGACTGTAACTATTTTTTGGACGACTGACTGCATGCTGGCAGCTCAAACCCACCAGGCCCTCCACGGGAGGAGAGAGAAAGCTCCCCTGCTCTCATAAAGATTTACAGCCTCGGAAACCCCATGTGAGTTGGAATCAACATGGTGATAGTAGGCTTGGCTTTCAATATAAAGTGAGTGCCCCAATATGATTTTTTTTAACATCTGATGAGTTTTAGTCTCATGAAATATTATTTGAAGGTAATAATTTTGGAGGTCATTTTTGAATGACAGTGGTAAAATGTGAATTAGACTCCCTCACAGGTATTTCACCTATGACAAGTGAAATGGATAAGTAACGCCCTTTTAAATTAGTATGTTGTTGTCTGAAGTGTTAGTTGTCATTGGCAAAATTTAATTCATCAAGTGTATGCATCTAGAATTTACATTTTTTCCCTCTATCTTTATCTCAGGTGTCCCTCGGGTTACCCAGTGTAAATTTAGACTTCCCCTGAAATTAATCTGCCTGCCAGGTCAGCCTTCAAAGACTGCAAGCCATAAACTCACTATTGATACCAACAAATCTCCCATCAGCCTTCTCAGCCTCTTTCCAGGTAGGATGTTTGATGTAACATGCCTGTAGCATCTGAAATGTTAGGAATTTAGAATGGAATCCTTCATCAGTGGGTAATGATGGGGTAATTATCAGATAATTGTTAAGTAAGAATATAAAAATGCCTCTAGGTTTTTCCCTTCTTGTTTGCCTGTTCAAAGGGGCCCAGCTTATATCAGCAAGGTAATAAGGCCTACCTTTTAAGTTTGATCTAGAATTATTATAATCATTATTTTGCTTCAGAATTCAGATATGAAACCTTCAAATGTTTCTTCTTAGACTGTGGCATTTGTGACTGTAATGAGAAAAAGTAAATATTTATTATTCATTTTATGGTAGGTTTTCGGGTATATCCCTTCTCTAAGTTTATAAATATTTATTATTCACTTTCCTTTTAGGTGTTTGGATATGCACATTTTGAAAGTCTCTCCTTACACCCCTGAAAAGTAACCTCATAAGTAGATGTACTTTGTGTTTCTGTCTTCTCCAGCAGCTGGAATGGGCGAACAGTCATTTGTTGCCTCTGGGTGTTTAGAAAGGTTTTATATTTAAGGCTTGAGCATCACCGTGAGCATTTGGGGTCATTTGCGAAGATGTAACTTTCTCCAGGTGTCAGTTTGTCTTCCGAGTAGTTTAGAAAATCGAGAGGCTTTCCCTGGATAAAGCATCATTAGTAGCCAAGATTTCTGTGTTACCTCTATTAGCTTTCTCGTTGATGGGGTGCAATTAAACTGAAATCTGGGGATTAAATCAACCATTTAAATCCTTCATCAAAAATCACTCCTGTTGACTACGACATACATCCTCACCCTTGCATTAGTGGATAGGATTTAGAATAAAAGGATATGTCTCACAAAGTTTAGAAATTGATGGTAAGTCAACTTTTATGTTATTAACTACTTAAAGTACTTAAATTTTATTTTTCATTAGTTTGAAGTGTTTGAAAAATTTATTTATATATGTCTCTTTGAAAAATCTCCAAAATTGAATGCTCTTTATTGCAATTTTCTTGCTCTGAACTGTTTGAGTATATGGCTGTATGTGTGATTTGCAAATAATTTTATACCTTTTCTTTCTCTCTTCACATCTCCCCTTCATTTCTTCTTTCTCTCACTTTATGTCACTCTACCTCCTGTGTTTCTTTGTTAGTAAAGTTTCTTATGACAAATTCAAATGATAGAAAAAGCATTACCTTTGTAACATCACCCACCACCTTATGTAGACCCTAGGGTTTTCTCTTTGGGGAATTACTTGTTGAACACTGATTCACTGGTATCTTGGAAAAAATTGTAAGCACCTGGCTTCTGAGGGGATGATCGTTGTTGTAGTTGGGTGAAAGTGAAATCCAATTAGAGATTAATTAAAAATGCATGCCCTTGACCAAAGAAATAATCTTTGTAAAATATAGCTTGAGCAAGATGTGGTCAGAAACACTTTAGACAATTCATTTATTTGTCTCTGGATTTTGAGTTCCAATGTTTTGACATCATAGTTAGGTTGTCCTTATCACCTTATATTTGCTTATACTTACTTTAGAAATAGAACTCAATAAGAAAATTGAAAAATAAAATTAGAAGAGAAATTACTGAGTGAGAGAGGATGCACATTGGAAGCTTGGTTCAAATGTCAAGTTCTTCCCCTGAACATGGACTGGGATGTACTCCCAGCATCAGAGTCCATGACCAGAGTGCAGTTAGGTTTTCTTCTTAAAAGCTGGGCATAGTTAAGTGAAAACTGGCAGCGTTTGTATTTGTTTTCCTCACTTGCCTGTTAGTGTACATTTTTTATCTTTATTATTTGCCTTTCTTTTTTGACATGCAAAATTTATGCTTTTCTGTAGTGACTCAGAGCTATGTGTATGGTTTCAAGTTTTCATGTTATGCATTGAATGTTCTTCTCTTCTAGGATTATGAAATATTTCTGTCTCCTACTGCTTTCTTCATCTGTTATTTAACTCTCAAATCATAAGGGGAGAATAGACCTTAGTGCAATTTTTCAATCTTTATCAAATCATTGCAATTTTTGTTTTTTTAGATTGCTTGGCTGAAGTGCAGTTTATAAATAATGAATTGCACAGTTTGCATAGTTTGATATTCTAATTTTTGTACATATCAATGAAATAATCACGCTAATGAAGTGACTGAATATATTATCCATCTCTCCTAAAAGTTTCCCTGTCCCCTTTGACAGCCACTGATTTGCTTCCTGTCATTACAGATTAGTTTGCCTTTTTTAGAATTTTGTAAAGTTTGTGTCATCTGCTTCCTTTTGCCTGGCCTTGTCCACTCCTTTTTAGCAGATGTGAAATACATTCTCCCTGTCTGTTGCCTGCCTTTGCATTTCCTGAACAGTTCTTTTGGAAGAATGAATTCTTAATTTTGATAAAGCTCTATTTACTTGCTTGGCTCATGCCTTTAGTTCTATATCTAAGAAGTCTTTCTAACTCAAACTTGCACAGCTTTCCTTCATTTTTTCCCTAAATTTTTTCTAGTTGTATATTTAATGTCTGTTACTCATTCGAAGTTATTTGTGTGTGGTGTAAAGTATATGTAAAATTCATGATTTGCCTAAGATATTCAATTGTTTCTGTACCATTTCCTGGCAAACCTTTCCTGTACTGCTCAGTTGTCTTTTACATCTTTGTCAAATGTCAAGCGTTGGGGGTGGGATGAGACTGGGCTTCAAAAATGCATGGGAAAATGAAATGAAAAAACTATGGCGTTTTTCCATGAATTTTCTGAAGCCCCTTCACATATAGGGGTCTTTTCCTACTCTATTTATGAGGAGTCTTGAAGCCAGGTAGTAAAAATTCTCAGACTTTATCCTTCCTTTGCAAGGTTGTCCTGGATATTCTTGATCATTTTAAATTGCACATACATCTTAAAATCACTTTGTCGACTAAATAAAGAAACAAGAATAACTTTTGGGCTCTTGATTTGGGTTGGTACTGATTCTGTACATCAATTTGCAGAGAGAATTGACATATTAAACATATTGAACACGATGTCAGCTGCTTTCATCTTTCTAAATTTTCTACTGTGAAAGTACATGCCATCATTTATTTAGATTTTTTTTCCCAGAGAAGCTTTGTAGTTTTAAATGTGCAGCTTTTGTAAATCTCTAGTAAGATCGTCTCTAAGTATTTCACATAATATGTTTTTCTGTTTCTTCTGCTCTTTCAATTTATTTTGTTATTGAGACTGTACACAGGAAAACACATACCAATTCAGCAGTTTCAACATGGACAGTGGAATGGAGTTGGTGACATTTTTCATCCTTCTTCTCTGAGTTGTTTCTCAGTAACATATACATGCTGCCTTCAAAGGCTCCTATCTAATCTCTCAAGTTGTTGTAGATAGTTCTTAAAAGAGGATAATAGGCTGAGCCCCGGTGGTGTAGTGGTTGTGCGTGGGACTGTGGCCCACTGGGATTGAGGTTCAATTCCGGCTCCCCGGAGCAAAGGCTGGGCCTCCTACTCCCACCACCTGAGGGCAGTGATGCCTAAATAAAAAAAAAAAAAGAGGATAATATTTAAGGCATACCTTAGAGCTCAATTGACTAAGATGACCACAGGGGACATTCTCTGGTTCAAGGTTAAAGATTATCTCAGGGTAATACTTTTAGATACTCATCTGCGCTCAATGTTTCTAAAAAGTCTAGAATTCATGAGAATTTGAAATTCTGCTTTCATTTCCCCATTTTAATCCCATTTCCTTTTTTTTTTCTTTCTTTTTATTGGTGGGCTCTTACAACTCATCACAATTCACACATACATCTACTGTGTCAAGCACACCTATACATTTGTTGCCATCATCATTCTCAAAATATTTCCTATCTACTTGAGCCCTTAGTATCAGCTCCTCATTTCCCCCCTTCCATCGGCCCTCCCTTCTGAACCTTGATAATTTATAAATTATTTTTTTCATGTATTATATTGATTGATGTCTCCCTTCACTCACTTTTCTATAAACCCAGAGAGGGGTTTATATGTAGCTCATTGTGATCGGCTTCCCCTTAGCCTCTCGCTACTCATTATTGGTCCTGAGGGGTTTATCCAGGATTCTCTGTGTTTCCAGTTCCTATCTGTACCAGTGTACATCCTTTGGTCTAGCCGGATTTGTAAGGTAGAATTGGGATCATGATAGTGTGTGTGTGTGGGGTGCATTAAAAAACTAGAGGAAAGTTGTATGTTTCATCAGGGAAATACTGCACACTGACTGGCTCATTTCCTCCCCAAGATCCTCTGTAAGGGGAGATCCAGTTGCCTACAGATGGCTTTGGGTCTCCATTCTTCACTCCCCCTCATTCATAGTGATATGATATTTTGTTCTTTGATGTCTGATCCCTGATCCCTTTGACACCTCACGATCGCACAGGCTGGTGTGCTTCTTCCAATGTGGGCTTTGTTGCTTCTCAGCTTCTTCCAATGTGGGCTTTGTTGCTTCTCAGCTAGATGGCCACTTGTTTATCTTCAAGCTGTTAAGACTCCGGACACTATATCTTTTGATAGTCTGACACCATTGTGGGGTGCATGTGCTTATGTTAATTTCATGATTGAGATGTAGGGGTGGAGTCTGGCCTGTTAATCTGGAGATAGCCATTGAGTAGTCTATGAGTAGCCAGTGAGGCCTTCCTGTGGGCATGGCTTTCTCCTGAGTCTTCTGGGAAATCTCACGATATTTCCCTCATGGAGATGAGAAGCTACCTCTCCAGTTGTTTGGAGTTAGTCTCAGAGATGATGAATTATGGACAAGACAAGATGGCAGCATCCAAGAAGCTGAAGGAGCCTGAGGAGAAGCCACACGACCTTACCCTGATAGAACCAGACCTCTGAAGCTGACGAAGCCACGTGGAGAGCCCTGCGAGCGCTGAGTTGCTCTACCACCACTGGATGTTGTTGATGGACCTGAGCCCTGGAAGCAAGGAGCCATGGGGAGACCCCTTCCAGTGCCAGGATTCTGCACCCACTGGCCTGTGACTTCATCAGTTGGAAGGAGACATTATAGACTGGTGTCGGGTATATGGGCTAATATCGGACTTATGACTTTGAACTGGACTGGGCTGAGATGCTTTCTTAATGTCCCATTCCTCTTGTATATAAATCTTACCCTTATATCCATATGCGTGTCTATGAAATTTGTTTCTCTAGTTTACTCAGACTAACACAACCATCATCAGCTTTTTCATCACATTTGCTTATGCACCTGTTTTGCCTTTAACGATTGTGTCACAAAGGTGAGTGTCATGGAATGCCAGGTTAATAAAACAAAGTGTTCTTGTGTTGCGGAAGTACTTGAGTTAGAGGCCCAACGTCCTTCTATTACCTTAAGGATAAACGTATAAATATATGTACATAGATTTATTTCCCCATCATTATATAAATATATTTACATATGGACTTTCTTGTACTTAGATTTTTGTATATATCCTTTGTCTCCTAGTTCTTTCCTTTCTTTCCTTTTACTTTCCTCTTGTTCCACTATCATGGTCAGCCTTCATTTGGGTTTCAGAAATTCCGCTCATTGCCCTTGACCAAGCCTTACTAGGCCCTCTACACCCTCCTCCCCATCAATTTTGATGAATGATTTTGTTGTTCCCTTGTCCCTGGGTTTATTAACTTCCTACCCTCCCCCACTGCCTCCCCATCTCCCCTGTCTCCCCAGAACCTCCGACCGACCGTTGTTTTTTTCTCCAGATTGTTTATCCCACCTTTCTTATCTAGATAGACCTGCAGAGATAATAATATGTACAAAAACCAAGACCAAACAAAACAAAGCAACCAAAGGAAACAAAACAGCAACCAAAAACAAGGACAAAGAAAATAAAAGTCTGTAGATGGTTCAAGTTCTGTTTGTTGACCTTTAGGAGTGTTTTCTCTTCGAGTCTGGTGGGGTGCCATGCCTTGACCCCAAAGTCTATTTTTGGTATTCCCTCAGGACTTCGTTACTCTGTTCCCCTCTCTGTTCTGTTGTTAGTCTCAGTGTGGTGGGGTCAGATTGGGTGCAGTTCCTGCACTGTGTCTCCAGGGTTATTCCCTGCTTTGGGTCAGTGAGGGACTTCTTGTCTTACAGTGCTGGCCGTATGATCCTCCTTGTTCATTAGCTGCTCTGAGCAGGAATATCGCCCTCCAGGCTTGGTGGGCCAGGATGTGCTCCATTCTCTCTTCCTCCCCCTTCCTTTCCTCCTGTGTGCTGCGATCACAGGTGTCCCTGTCTCTGAGCTGTAGCTTCAGTGCTGTCTGTCCTCTAAAGTGAATTCTTCTGTGGGAACAGGGGGGACTGTCCACATAGTTTGTCCTTTTTCATATTGTTTTGTTTGTTTCCTTACTTTTATCCTGATTTCAACCTTTGGGAAAATGTCAGGTACAAATTCTCAGAGGGAATATCGTTGCCTTGTGCTAGGTTTTAAGGGGCAGGTTCTATCATTTTATTATTACTCTATCATATTTATTGTTTTGTTTTTGTTTGTACATGACCTTGCCAAGGTTGAGGAAATTCCCTTTTGTTTCTACTTGGCTGAGAGTTTTATCAGGAAAATATATTGGATTTTTCTCAAATGTTTTCTCTACAACTATTAA
>PVJH01036180.1:0-19015 GCA_004026705.1 Nesogale talazaci | reverse complement strand
AGGTAATCAAACATTAAATGTAATCAAATGTCTGCTTGGGGGGTAGGGGTGGGGAATTACCTCTGTTATTTCCTACATGCCTTAGAGGTGAGAGGGAAGAGGCCTCCCAATGAAGTGGTAAGAGCAGCAGCTACCTTAAATTATTTAAAAGAAGGTTGTGTTATGCAGGGTTCTCTAGAGAAATAAAACCAGGACACTTTTGATTAAATAGAGAGGTAGATAGATTTGATTTATTGATTGATTGATTGATATGGTATGGTATGAAGGAATAAAACAGCTAATTAGTCCACATAGCAGTATAGGGGGTCTGTAATGAATCAGAATCAACTTGATGGCAGGGGACCTACCCATATATAATATACCCGTACTTAATTCCATTTATTCAATTGGCATTGTAAAACTTAGTCTTTATGTCCATCGACACCCAAAATTTTCTGCAAGGTGTCAACTCAGGTAGAAGGGTTTTCCAGCCTAGGTCATCCAAGACTTTCACAGCCACAACTTTCTTGAATGCAATATTAGAAACCAATACGCTACCTTTCATCTAAAGGATAATCAAATGGAAGTGTAACAAGGTATTCACTGTCTGATATTGTTCCACTACTAAGCAAGGATGGCGAGACTTTGGACATCCTATCAGGAGAGACCAGTCCTTGGAAAAGGTCATTGGCTGGGCAAAAGGGAAGGGCAGTAAAAGAAGGGGAAATTCCTCAAGGAGATGAACAGACAGTTTGATTGCAACAACGGGTTCGCACATCATGATAATTGTGAGAAAATGGCAGGGCTGGGCAGTGCTTTGTTCTGTTCTACTCAGGGTTCCTTTGAGCCAGAATTCACTCAGCTACACCTGACAACAACATTGAAGGGTTTCGTGGTTCCCAAGTCAAGGGGAGTCTCGGGATGTGGCAGAAACCCAGACGCGGACATTCACCAGGGCAGTGACCATCCTCTGTCCTAAAATGCCAGACTCATTTGTGTGTGTGTTGCAAATTTACATATTTAACAATTTTTGCATGTGTAATTTAGTTTAGTGCCACAATTATGTTCATGCTGTTGTACAACCATCACCATGATCCATCACCATGATCCATTTCCAAATGTTTCCATCATTCTTAACAGGAGCTCAAAATAATTCCTTCCTCCTTTCTCCCACTGTGGTCACCACTGATCAACTTTATTCTGTACTTTTTCTCCATTTACATGAAGGGGCGCATATGATATCTATCTTTTGGGTCCTGACTCATTTCACGCAACCTGCTTTGAATGTTTATCCACAAGGAAATAAGTGGTTACTACATGCCACTCAAATTTACATCATGTCGTTTTCAGCAACAGCAGAAATATCTGATTGCCTGGTTTGTGTCAAGTCAGATGAGTCCTGGCCAAAGTGGTTTGTGAGACTAGCTACTACTAGCCTGACGGTCACAGGTCATCTCATGGGAGGTGAGAGATAACATGTAAGAGCATGGTAGAACCCAAGGAAAGGAGATAATGGAAATTGGACAGCACCTTGAAAGAAGTCCACTGTACATGTATTTTTCAAAAACAACAAGATCTTGTTTATTTTGCCCTCACTCCAATAAGAAGTACAGATTGTTGTTGCTTCTAATATATTTTAAGTCTAAAAGAACAAGAGGCTAGCCTTCCATATATTTCAACTTCTGCTTGTTGCTGTTTTAAGTGACATCTGAAGCGCATTGTCTTCCTTGATTTAAGACTCCAGGTCACAAATCATCGATATCTGCCCTGAGGAAAGCCTAGGCCTGTGTTAAAACCCAGAATCCTCTAATCCTCTAGTGCCGTACAGCTCAAGGAAAAACAACTTAGCCATTTAAAAGAGTTGTCTATGCTTGTTTCTTCTCCTATGATGAGAAACTTGGCTTACTGGCCCCCATGTCACTGGATGAGGTAGGCTTTTCCCAAGAGTATAGAAACTGTTATTATTTATCTCTGAAACCAGCTGGGAAAATGTTCCAGAGCTAGTTCTCGGCAATCTGACCAAGAAAATGTGACCACCACACCGCATGTGGATCTCAGTGCCTCCCAGGTCCACGGGGCTTTTAGGGTGAACACAATTAGCTTGCCAGATTCACAGACAGTAGAAAACCTTGAACTTAACCAAAAAAAAAAGAAGTCAAATCAAAACAAAATATTTCCTCTATCAAATGCACAATTTATTTTTAAAGGGATAAAAGAGACACACAGACATCCCACCCAAGCAGTTACAGATGGCAAATGCAAATGTGAAAAGATGCTCCACATCATTAGTTATTACAGAAATGCAAATTAAAACCATGATGAGATCCCGCTCAACAGCGATTAGAATTGTTAAGTTAAAGAATCATCGATTCTTCATGATGTACCAGCCAGGATGTAGAGGAATGGGAAATCGTGTTCCTGTTCGGGGGGGATTTCAAGAGAGGCACCCCTTTGAAAAACTAATTTAGCAGTTTCTTTTAAAGAGAATAATGAATTTATCATACAACTCAGTCACCTTACTACTACATATTTACCCAACTCTTTAGGTTCACCTGAAAACATGCAGGCAGGTATGTATGTTCAGCAGCTGAGTTGGAATTGACTTGATGAGAGTGGGTTTGGTCTTTGTATTTGTTATGTTTTTAAAGCACATTGCCAACAAATAGAAAACATCTAAATATCCCACGCTGGAAAATGAATGCGTTTGGGACCCTCATGTTGTCATCAAGTCGATTTCAAAGCTAGTGGTCTAGGTCTGACAGAAGGAAACACTGCCCTGGGTCACGCATCATCCCCACGATTGTTGTTAAGCCCACTGCTGCAGCCACTGTATCAAATCATCTCATTTGAGGGTTTTCCTCTTTGCCAATGCCCTATGGACACCCACGGTATGGAATGAATACTTGCTGGTCATCGAGGAAAAGCTATAGACACGTACAACCACATGGATGGCTCTCCAATGTGTTAAGTGAACAAAGGCAGAGGAAAAGCTCTGGAGACAAAAAAATAGACCTGTGACTACTTGTTACATGACTCTGTGTTTGTCCACACAAAACTACACTTAAAGGGGCAAATTTATAGCGTCAGAGGTCTTAAAGTTTTGAAACTAAAGAAGCGGTCCTCTAGCAGGGAAGTAACAAAGCCCACATAGAAGAAGCAGGCAGGGTTGTGTGATCATAAGGTGTCGATGGGGATAGGTATCAGAAGTTCAAAAAGAAGCAATCAAATTGACACAGAGGAGTGTGTAAAAAATGGAGAAGCAAAACCCACCTATAAGATAATTGAACAGGCCCTCATAGAAGGGCCACACAGAAGGGTTGCTAAATCTAAGGAGTGGTATAACACTGAAGAAATACATCAACTATTCTCTAGTTCAGCAGTTCTCAACCTGTGGGTGACAACCCCTTTGGGGGTTGAACAGCCCTTTCACAGAGATCGCCCAATTCATAACAGTAGCAAAATTATAGTCATGAAGTAGCAATGAAAATAATTTTATGGTTGGGTGGGTCACCACAACATTAGGAATTGTATTAAAGGGTCACTGCATTAGGAAGGTTGAGAACCCTTGCTCTCGTTCATTAATATTTCCTCCCCTTACTATTATGGTTTTTGTTTTACCTCATCTTATGTTCATTTGTATAATTAAGAGCATTTGATGCATGAAAGCCAAGATAGATAACCCTTCAGAAATAGTAAAGGGAGCAATGATTCCCTGAGGGTACAGGGAGAGCAGGTGGGGAAAAGTGGGAAGACAGGGGCTGATAGCATTGATGACTGCTTAACCCCACTTGAGGAGAAGGAATAACCGAATTGCATGTGAATGGATACATTGGATGGTGTAAAATACAACAAAAATAATAATATGTAACACAATAATAAGGGTTCCTGGGGGATAGGGTGGGAGGAGGAGATAAAGGGAGGCTGATATAAAAGAGTACAAGAAGAAAGAAAATGCTTTTAAACTAATGGTGGTAGCAATTGTAAAATTATGCTTGATCTAACTGAATTATGGATTGTTATATCTGTATGAGCACACGATAAAATGATTAATAAAAGGGGGGTTGCTGTAAATAAATCAGAAGAAATATTACTGAACTATTCTTGGAAGAGAGGATAGTAAAACTTACCCTCATTTAATGTGGCCACAGCATCAGGAAAGACCAATCACAAAGAACAGAATGGTTGATAATAAAAGAGGCTGTGACTGGGGGCGGGTTTATATCAGACCTTAAATTCTAAGCATGCTATTTTCAGTGGACTGTGTAGGACAATGGAAGTCCAAAACTCCATTTGCAGAATTCCCACGTGGATTAAGTCCCTGGATACTGCCCCTCTAACCATTAACCAGGGATTTGAACAGCCTTGCTAGCAGGCAGAATGCATTGTAAGGTAGATTAATGCTGTAGTAGTTGGGTTAAAATTTAGCACCTTATCATTTGTTCTCCCTCTTGACCCATTTTAAACTTGTTCTAGTTTTTAAGTTAATTTCTGCTTTCTTCAGATGGGATTTTTAATCTAAATTTGATATAGTTTTACTTTGTTATTATTTATTTTATTATTAGTGTCTCTCTCTTTCTTTTTTGCTATGTTTTTCTTTATATGAAATCCAGGAAAGGTGAAATTATGGAGAAAGTAACTGTAGCAATAGTTTCTTGGGGGTATGGCAGGGTGTGTGTGGGGGGAAGTGCAGCTAATCCTAAGAAGTATAAAAAAAATAAGACACTGTCCTAAAATTGATTGTGGGGATGACTGCACAACCCTTTGTAATATGTTTAAGCCATTGAATTGTATGGCATAAGAATTATATATCAATAAATCTATTAAAAACTTAGGGAAGGGGAAAGGTAAAAGAGGAGTTGATACCAAGGGCTCAATAGGAAGTAACACTCCAGAACAGAATGATGACAACATATGTACAAATATGCCTGATAAAATTGATGAATGAATTGTAATGGGCATTGTAAGAGCTCTTGGTAAGATGATTTAAAAAACTGCTAAAAGCTTTTAAAGCTTAATTTCAATGAGGGAAGATTCTAGATATTTCATATACTTGAAATCATGCAACGTTGGTCCTTTTGTGTCCGATTTATCTCATATGTTCTCAAGGCGCATCAATGTTGTAGCACATACCAAGGCTTCATTTATATTTAGAGCTGAGTAGTATTCCATTATGTGTATACTGTATTTTGTTTGTCCACGTTTCTTTTGAAGGACATTTGAGTTGTTTCCACCCTTAGGCAATTGTGAGTACACCAAGAAACACTGCTGTGCAAGGAAGAAAGAGAATGATGCATTGGATGCATGAAAGCCATTTGTAGTCTGGTCCTGCCCCAACCTCACGGTTGCTCTCACGGTTGCTCTTAAGCTTGAGCCCATTGTCACAACCACTGTGTCAATCCATCTGGTCTGAGATGGTATTCTCTTCCACTATCCTTTTTTGTTACCACCCATGAGGTACTTTTCCAGGGACTAGTTTCTCCTGATACTATGTCCGAAGTACATGAGACGAAGTATCACCATGTGTTCTTTGGCAGTCTATGGTACTTTCCCTATTCTCCAACATCACAATTCAAATGAGTCAACTCTTCTTTGAGCTTTTTATTCAACTTCCAACTTTCACATGCAGATGAAGCCACAGAAAATACAAATATTAAGACTTGGGTCAGACGCATCTTAGTTCTCAAAGTAACACCCTTGTTTTTCAGGGCAACAAAGAGGTCTTGGGCAGCATCTTTTGTGCAAGTCATCTTGTGCAAGTCATCTTTTCCTCTCTTGACAGCTGCTTCCATGAACACTGATTGTGGATCCAAGCAAGACAAAATCCTTGACAACTTCAACTTCTCTCCATTTATCTGGGTCCAGCGGTGAAGATTTCTATTTTCTTGACCCTGAGTTGTGATACACACTGAAGACTGCAATCTTTTATCTTCATTGGTGCATTTCAAGGCATCTGCACTTTCAGTAAGCAAAATTGTGCCATCTGCATATTATAGGTTATTAACGCCCCACACACCCCTTCCACCCTTAATACACAACGCACTTTATCGATCCCTAGAGGTGCAAATGGGTTGCCTTTTATCTTCTTTTAATGGACCAGTCCCAGACCCCAGTCTTGGGCTCTTTGGCTGCTCTCAGGCAACCAGGAATGCCAACGTGAAAGCTATCCATCTGGCTCAGCTGGGCTCACCTCCTGGACTCTCTTGGTGAGTGGAGAGCCCTTCTGTCGAGAGTTTTCCCTCTGAAGTGGAGGGAGGCCAACCGTGTCTTGTGGGCACTGCCAGAGCTGAAGGCTCTCTGTGAAATACCCAAGAATGAATGCCTGCCTCTTATTTTCTCTGTCTGGTAACATTCCCCCCTACCTGCGCTTGAATTCAAGTGTTGATAGTCCAAACAGCTGGAGATAATGCAAAGGCTTTGTGACCATGTTTCTGCTCCATGCCCCTTCCGGAAGCAAGAGTCCCTGGCAACTATAAGAGGAAAGGCCTGCCCACCCATCACTCATCCTCTCAGTGACACATATGGGTTTTATGAATATCACAAGCTACTTCTCCAATAAATATTAACAACTGACACCTTCCATATGCTGCCCAGGCTAAAATGGAGCTGATGAGCTCTTAGGAGATGAGGTTTGAAAATCATGTGCTATATTTGAGCTTGTCCAATCTCCACTTTATGGCAGGAAACAAAGGTGAGCAGGAAGAGGCCTGCCATCCGATGCTCCCATTTATAATACCATGAATGATTTGCTGTGGTTTCATCTGCCTCTAGATTGAATAGAAGCATGACAAAGCTACAATGTGAGGAGTCAGTAAATGGGCACTTGAGATAAGGCCACCCTGTGTGGCATCTTTGGTTGCCCTTTAACTGAGAACCATTGCTCAGAAACCAACCTTTATACCTTGGGGTTGTGGTTTAGGCTCAGATGTGTGTGTGTGTGTGTGTGTGTGTGTGTGTGTGTGAGGGGAGTGGTATTCCTGGGCCTACATGAAAAATTAGTGGGCTCACTGCCAACAAAACGAAACATGCTTCAAGTCCACCAAGAGGGGCCTTGGAAGAAAACCCCAATGATCTACTTCTAATCAATTAGTCATTGGAAACCCAATGGCATGCATTTATACTCAGACACCCACGGGTCACCATGTTTGGCTTAGGGTCTAGAGATGGGCATGTGCGAAGCAAAGACTGAAATTCATTGTCAAAATTACAATTGAAGAAGGGTCAAATCTGCCAGTTAGAAAAGTCTCAGGCGCTTCATCTGGCCCCTTCTGGCTGCGCTCAGCTGGCCTCAACCCTAATCAAACATCTGTGCCCGCCTGCCACCAGCCACAGCATGTCAGCCCTGACATCAGAATTCTCCTGTCCTCTGACCTGCATGATGCTGTGAGCTGTAATTAATGTCCATTAAGGGGCTAGTCATCCTTACTCAGCTGCTTTCTGTCAAGTCCTAAGCGGACGGTTGAACACCCCCTGACCCAGAGCACCTCGCAGGCCATGTCTTCCTTCAAGGAGAAGAGGTGACTTCAGCTCCAGTGGTCCTCCGTGCAAAGGCCACAGACACCACGGGGCCTCTTGCCTCCATAACCTGTGTCTCCAAGACTGATCGGAGACCTGGGGCCGGGCAACTGGGAGGAAACGGTTGCTGCTTCATGGGAGGGAGAGCCGTCAGAACCATGAAACCCATGCAGACAGCTCTGATGGATGAAATATTGCCAGCACATTCTTCATGAAAGCCAAACAAGAGGATCCACTACTCAACTGTCAGTATCAGACTGTGGTGGCTGGTATGTTGTTACGAGGCGGGAAGCTCTGTCAGCAGTCTTTCAATCACCAGCAGGGTCGTGTGTGGTAGGCAGGTCTCAACAGTGTTTGCAGGCTAGAACAAATGAGAAAGAACAGTCTGGCCATCTGCTTCTAAACATTAGCCAGTGAAAATCATATGGCTCGCTAGAGAACATTGTCAGATATAGGGCTGGAGGTAAGACCCTACTCTGGGAGGCATCCAAAGTACACTGTTGATACAAGCTTACCAACCCTCATGAAGATGACGCACACCTGGCCACCATGTGGTTCTTTTGTACCCGAGGTGGTTATGAGTCACAGCACACTTGACAACTGGCAACAATGGTCTAGAGATGATCTACAGTGACTGTCAGCCAAACCTGACTTCCTACCACCTGAAGTTCTGGCTTCATGAGGGCCGGGCTCAGATTAGAGATGCAAAGAGGAATGACTAACATTTGCTACATTCCATGCGGTGACAAGTTATTCGCTGTACCCTTAGCAAAGCACAGGATGCATGGCGCATGGTGGGGGCCAGAGAAATCCAGAGCCTGAGTAAGGCTTGTTGGATGGATGGAGAAAACGAACTCTCCTGCCCTTCCAACTAACTGAGGTCCATAAAAGCTACCGAGTTCTCATAGTCACAAAGCCGTTAACGTTGGGAAGATGCAAAATTGGAACAGGTTTTTTTTTTTTGGTCTCTACAATCCATGCTAGTGCTGACATCGGTACTAACCTGCTGGCATTGAGGTTACTCGGTCTTCCTCCACTTCTGCCATTAAGAGATTAAGGCTGGCATTCTCAAGAGATTTCCTGATTGAAAGCCTCCGCTTTCCTGGACTCTCTTCCGCACATTAATTCGACATGTAAATTACATGTAGCTAGACCAGGAAGATGGTACCGGATGAAGTAACACTTCCTTCTGTTGTCTGTGGGCTTGCCATAAGCCAGACAGGGGTGAGGGGGTTGGAACCCCACAGTCTTTAAGAAGTTTTGATGCTACGACGGTGGAGACCTCCACTGCGAACCCAGAGCTCAGCAGTTCAAACCCACAAGGAGTTCCTAGGAAGCAGAGACCTGGGAATCTGCTCCCATGAAGATTACAACCTAGGAACGTGTGTGGGAACGGTGCTGCTCTGTCCTATAAGGCTTCTAGGTGATGGCATTGAGTCGCTGGCACACCTAACAGCAAAAGTCCTTGTTGGGGGTAACTTCCACTTCAGCATCTCCCTGGTGTCTAGGTGCAAATCCATACATCCCTCCCCCTGGAAGAGGGTTTCACTCACACTTACCTGGTTTCCATTTCCATCCTTCCTCCATCTTCCCCACAGGAGAAGATGCATGTCCACTGTCTGCAGAGAAGGGTTCAATGGAGTATGTCATATGCTGGTAGGAAAGAAACTAAGGCTAGATTTAGTCTTCCACCCCCTGTTTTACACATCAGTAAGGATGTCCAGCATCTTTGAAAGCCTATTTCCTCCTTGTTTTTCTGATACCATCTCTAGTCCCTCCCCTGGATGCTCCCTGGAAAGCTCACCTGTCCTGTGTCTATGTCCCTGCTCACCAGAGAGCTATATGCGGTGCCAACAGTGAGCTTAAGAGGTGAGCAGTAAGCTCACTGGCATCAATTCAATGCTGATCCTAGTGAACCTCGGTGGGTTTTGGGGACTGTGTACTAGAGCAGAAAGCCCAGTCTTTCTCTCAGAGTTGCTGGTGGTTTTGAACTCTTGGTCATGAGGATCACAGCCTAATACATAGCCATTACACCAGCAGAGATTCTAAGCGGGCAATAGCTTTCCCTCAAGTAGATACCATGAGTGCTGGGAGAAGAGACTCTTGTGTACAGATGGAAGCTATCATCTGGGACTGCAGAAGGGCAGGAGTAGACTTCCACATAGGCTACAGTTTGCTGTTGCATACTCAGACATGCCTTGACAACTTAAGGGTCTTGGTTCATAAAGCTAGCAGTCCAGCCTGGCTTTAGTTCTCTAGGATATACCCAGGTCCTTGGACCCGAAAGCTCGGGGTGAGATGTAGGAAGTCTGTCACTCTTTCTCCCTTCACCCAAGATTTGGGTCAGCTGATTAGAACTGAGGGCCTTCATTCCTGCTCTAAAGCTTAGATACCACCTAAGGGAAATTCCCTCCCTCCCTCCACATGTAAATATGTTTACTTTTCCCACATTGTCATTCCCTTGATGGGAGAAGGCATCCTCTTTTATTTTTACTTTTGTCTCTTTAGTATAGGCTACAGGTGTTCCCATGAATAACTGGCATTCCTTGGAGGGCCACTCTCATTTCAGAGTAGCCTGTTCAACACCTACTGGAAACACACACACATGAGACTTATCTGTTCTTATTTGGGTGAGCATCTTGTAAACTGACTCCTTTTGGCAGAACCACGGTGGTTCCATTTCTGCAGAGAAAAACCATCTGGTTCCCTGTCTCTATCAGTGCCTAGATCATAGTTTCCCAACATGGGTACCACCGCCCCCCGGTGGTGTGGAATGATCTAAGGGCATTCTAAGAGCAATACCTATACTTTATCCTCGATTCTGGGCTGAAGTGCAAAAGGTTTTCATTGCTAGGGAGGTCATGAGGAATTTTTTTAAAAGAGGACAGTACACCATATAAGTTTGGGAACCTCTGGCCTAGATGAAGAATCTCTGGAAGTATTGTAGGTTGACAAAGAGAAGGTGTTCTGGTCAATATGTGCATTTTCATTAAAGGTCTCCCACTCTCTGTGCTGTGTCTTATCACTCTTATGCCACCTTTTGGCATCTGACAGGGGAGGGATACAGCCTGGGTGTGGGACAGCAGAAGAGAACTTGAGACTCTTACTGATCAGTATTCACGTTGAAACAACATCCCTTCTTTCAGCCTTCCACTGCATCTTCCCTTGTCTGCAGGTATGCATTCACTGTGATCTCTTTCCCTCTCAAAGGCGATGCAGGTGCTTATCATCTCCACTTTCTTAAATAAGCTGCCAGTCTCCTTTCCTCTTTCTAGATTCCTTAGATGCACTGAAAGTTTTATCTGCAGTTATCCCCTTTACTCTTCCCTCCATCCTGGTGGGTTTGTATCAACTTTATTTCTTTACTATTATTTTAGTGACACCTGGCCCTGCAGTCAGTCTTCTTCTTTTCTTTCAGCCTGGACTTCTTAAAAGAAGGATTGAGAGAACCGCTTCTCACCCTAAAGGTTAAAAAGGAGCACCAGCAAAACTCAAAATTTATAAAAAGCCCAGACTCACTGGTTAGATGAGACGAGTCATTGGAAGTGGGAGGAGAGAGGTTGGTGCTACATTGAAGGGACGGCTGTGAATGAGATGAAGTCAAATGTGTCTGGAGTGATGATGAATGGAAAACTGACCGACTCTCTAAACCTTCACCCAAATTCACAATATCTAGTTTTATTTAAAAGATCATTTGATTCCCCAAAGGAAAAAAACTGAATGAAATAGAAGCATTGTCATCAAGCAAAATAAATAAGGAGAGTCCAGTGGGGTTCTTTTCTGTATCTTATTGTTCACCCACAACTGCAGCTCCCAGGGCATAGGGACAGCATGGAGAATTCCCCAGTTAGTCTCACCACGCAGGGTAAGGAATGTGTCTTAAACTGCCAAAAGAATGAGCGGTCAGTCTTAGAAGAAACAAGGCCTGGGTTTTCCTTAGAAAGAGGACAGCGTCTTCAATTTACTTAATTTGGACATATCATCAGGAGAGGCCAGTCACTAGGAAAAGGTATCCAATTTAATAAAGTAGAAGATCAACAAAAGGTGAAGGACATTCAGTGAGTTGGATTTCCATCATTAATAGCCATACAATATATGGTTTGTTTGAAGACGGTGCCAGTTCAAGCCACATCCTCTTTTGCTATGGGTAAAGTCACTAAGTGCTGGAATTGCCATACAGCAACTCACCAAGTGCCCCCCTTTTCCATGCAGAGTTGGCAGGACTGTCACCCACACTTCTGTGTCCTACTGCCTCAGTGTAGCCATTCCAAGGCTAGACCCCCTCCAGGCATCACCAAGGGCTCTGCCTTAGACATCAGAGACCTCATTCTAATAGAACTCTGCATTCCAAAACTTGTGGGGTGGTTATTCAGGTGATTATACCTGTCACCTTATTTCCCTTTCTTCATATTCTTGAGGAAGAGGATCAATGATTCTATTAGAGATCCCCAAACATTGGCCCACAGTTTGAAAGAGTTGGAATGCAGGTTGGTGTGGCTCTTTGGAGGGAACAGAGCTTAATAAACTCCATGTTGGCAGAAAACTAAGGGCAGTCAGTCCACAGAGCGCTCAGCTGAGAGGAGCAAGGAAGTTACCTTACACTGTCAGTAGATGGAGAGCAGAAAGCTCAATGAGTAACTTCCCATTAAATATCAAGAATAGAGTCTGATCAAAAATGGTATAAAATCTGGAACTTACTGCATTGGAAGAACTGTTTGGTATGGAGAAACAGGGACAGAGGGTTGTCCCTCTCCACGCAAGAAGGCCCCAACAGAAGGTTGGAATCAGGTGAGCCTTTAGCCAGGTATAAAAACCACTGTGCATGCGCTAATTCAAGCCTGAGCCAGGTGGGCCGTACACCTGGGCGGCCCCAACTAGGCCCAGGTGGGCTTAATTCAGGCAATGGGGTTAACTAATACCTTCAACAGCGCCTCCCAGCCAAAGGTCTCAAATACCATGATCTTTGCCGCTCTTCGTCCTTCAGCTCCTGTCCTGCGCCTGCTAGGGCACGCCACAGTCTCTCTGGCCTCAGGCCAGCACCTGTGGGTGCGCAGTCCCACGAGGTCACCGCTGCTCAGGGTTGATCCTCGTCGCAGCTCCCACTCAGTTTGGCACACTGTCCGGAAAAAGCACGTGCTCTTTGAGACTATACAACACGAGACTTCTTCCATACTTTATAAAAACCCGCTTGGGTCACAAGTCAGTCTTCAGCGTGAATTCTTTCTCGTGCGAAGCCAAGAACTGAGGTATTTCCCACGTGAGAAACCTCATAGAACCTTTTTTAAATGCACGCTCAAGATAATCCCCCAAAGAACCTTGTCTTTTAATTTTTTTTTCTCTTTTTCTCCCTCATCACCTTTCCACTGCCCCCTCTCCCCTTTCCTGTCTCCTTCATCCACTCTCCCTGTGCAGTGCAACATTTTCCCTTTCTCTCTCTTTCAAAATGTGGCCAGATTATCGGGTGCCCGATAAGGATCTTCCACACCAAACTAAGCCCTCCGAGGTTTATTTTCAACGCTGGCTCTCCAGGCCCTGGGAATTAGAATCCACGGAAAAGTGCTGACAATGGCCTTAAGTAGGGCAGCGCTGCTCAGTCTCCGCCTCCCTTAATCAGCTTTCATAGAGCTGGGCCCAGAGAACTGCATCAACTCTGCCAGAAAGATTTTTGGTCCTCTTTGCCCCCCCTTCTTCTCATCAACCTATTCATAACGAGCAGCAAAAGAGTCTCCCATCACAAAGCCCCAGACCTGGGCTCAGCATTTCACGGGACAAAAGAAAGAACTTTTCCACATGAATGCCTTTTGCTTTCTGTCACAGGCCTCTTGGAAAAGACCTTCTCCTCTCTTTGGGGAGAAAAACAAGCCAAATGGCTCAAGACTGCTAAGCTAAGATTTAATGAGTCCTTCCTCTGTGCAGGTCTCAGCACTTTGCATGCATTGTCTCATTTAATCCTTCGGAGGCAGCTCTGATTATCAGCCCCAGTGGTTCCAAAGGAAGCCGAGAGGGAGAGAAGCGCCCACAGACGGGCACTAGGTCACACAGTCAGCGAGGGGCGGAGTCATGTACCAAGTCGGTGCCTTCTGTCTCCCAGGCTCTTTTCCTTCAAGCTGTTTTCTTGACAAATTCACGTACCATACAATTCAATAGTTTAAACACATGAAAAAAGTTGTGCACTCATCACCACAATCAGTTTTAGAACATTTTCCTTGTGTACTCATTATTAGCTCTTCATTCCCTATCTCACCCTCTGTGTCATAACTCCAAGGACTACTAATCCATTTACTGCCTTATAGATTTACCGACCCTGGATTGCAAAGAAAAACATACCAACCAGCAACGAAATAAAAGAGAAAACCCTCAGTTGAAAATTATGCAGAAAGTAATAAAGACTAGAACAAATACGAAAGTCAGGAGGGAAAACAAATGATAAAGTCTTCCATTTTAACCCAACTATATCTGCACTAGTCCATTTCCCAACCTGCTCTGTCTGATTGTAAGACTCGTCAAATCCTTGGTCAGTGGTCAAGAGGAATTCACTGAAAGCTTGATCTTCATGAATTCCCTGCAAATGAATTTTGGATATTTCCTGTGATCCATTGCCTCCTGCACATTGGATGCTCAGAATTTAAAGTCTAATGATATTCCTCATTATTTACAATCTTTGGATCTCACACACTGGTGTTCTTTCATGCAGACTTAGCTGACTCCTCCCTTTGATGACTGCTTGGTTTAAAACAAGTTTCAGGTTCATTCTAACCATTCCTCTGAACATATTACTCCCTAAGCAGAGAATTCCAGCACACTCCATTCCTAGTCCATATCAGACCCACACCCCTTGCGGTCAAGTCAATTCCAATCATCGTAGCCCAGTTGGACAGAGCAGAACTGCTCCATCATCTTTCCAATGTCAGAGATATTTAGAGAAGCGGACTGCCCCATCTTTCTCTCAGGGAATTGCTGGTGAGTTCAAACTGACAACTGCTTGATCAGCAGCCAAGAGTTAACTGAACTACTCTTCCAAACCCCAAATTACCTCATTTAGTCAGACCACATCAAGACTTAAAGAATATCAAAACATTCTTTACACATGAGAGTGGGATTAACCTGAAAACATTACATTGAGCAACGTGGGACTCAGCAGCACCATTTGAGAGAGCCATTTCAATAGAACTGTGGATTTATATTAAGATTGTAGGAAGTAAAGAAAAGAAAGGAAAGCTTTGGGGGTGATGAACAGAAAGATAGCCCTATCGATAAAAAGAATAAAAGACAGGTAAGAACGTTTTGGGGTTAGGAAGAATGATAATATTTGTTCTTATTAAGTTTCTAAGAGAGGGAAGCATGGGTGAAGAAGTGGATAAAAAGGAAGACCATGAACTAGCACCAGAACCCCTAAGGGCACTGTCTCCAGCCTGTGTGATCATGAGGTGTTGACAGGATCAGGTATCAGGTATCAAAAGATAAAAAAAAATCAACAACTATACTGATATGAATGAGAGGGTTGATGTAGAGACCCAAAACCCATTTGTTGACATTTGGATATCCCCCCACAGAAGGGTTATAAAGAAGGGATAATTCAACCAAGGTGCAATATAACACTAATGAAACACACATCATTCCTCTACTTCCTGAATGCTCCACACACCCTCCTATCATGGCTCAGTTCTCCCTTACAACTCTGACTATTCTGGAGCACACACATTGGTACAGAGATAAGCTCTTCACACATGGAATTCAGGACAGATAAACACTTCAGGAATAGAAGTGGAAATAGCGATATCATGAGGTAGGGAAATGGTTGGGAAGAGGGAGAAAAGAGGGCCCAATCACAAGAATATATATATATATATATATATATATATATATATATATATATATATATGGAACCCATCAGCTCCACCCCAAGGGGACAAACAGAAATGTGGGTGAAGAGAGACAATGGGCAGTGTAAGATAGGAAATAAGAATGAGTGGGAGGGAGGGGGGAAAGAGGACATTATACCAAGGGCTTAAGTAGAAAAAGTTTTGTAAATGATGCTGGCAACATATGTACAAATATGCTTGATACAGTTGATGTATGGAATGTTATAAGAGCTGTACGACACCCCAATAAAATGACTTTAAAAAAAAAAGGATGGTGTCTAGGTAACCTGAATGACTGTAAGTGATGAGAACAGGACTGAGAATCTGTAAATATGGGGGTAAGAGAGGTGCTGTGATCTGTGATGTGGAACTCAGAAGAAAAGGGAACATCAAGCATCTGGAGTAGAAGAAAATTCCAGAAGGTGTAGCATAGTGCCACGAAAGCAGTCACCTCTCCCCACTCATATCAAGACATGAGAGACATGGAAGGAGAAGGTTTCATTAAAGTGGGTCTCCACGCACGTGAGAAGCCATCTTTCATTGAGGGAACAAAGTCGAGTGTGTATTTCTGGAGGAAATTTAAAGGTCTATAAAGGACTCAGTTCAGAAAAGATAAAATCACACAATGAAAAGTATTGGAGGGCTGAGCCCCGGTAACGTAAGTGGTTGAGTGAGGGGCTGGGGACCATGGGCTTGGCGGTTCAAATCCAGCAGCGGCTCTCGGGAGCAGCATTGGGTAGTGCCCATGGCCACCAGAGGGCAGTGATGCCCAACACCCCCCCCAAAAAAAAAAAGAAAAGAAAAGTATTGGAAAATGTTTGTGTCAGAAGAGTTCTGGCTGGAAATGGAATAGTCAAAGACTTGCAAGGGTCTTCGAAGTATGGCCCATGGGCCACATGAGGCCCACCGAGGACATTTATCCAGCCACCGGGTATTTTTGTTGGTGCTGCTGTCCTGCTTCGCAGCCGACTCCTCCCGGGCCAGCAGTGAATATGTTCATAGTTTGTTTGTTTGTTTATTTTTTAACTCTAGTCCAGCCCTCCAATGGTCTGAAGGACAGTGAACTGGCTCCTTGTTTTAAAAGTTTGAGGGCCCCTGGCAAGGTCTAAGGGAAGAGACTTCAATGGCGGGCCCATTTGCAGAGGTAGCAGCTGGGGGAGGGAAACTACGAACACATGATGGAGCACCTGACAAGCAGCAGAAGTGGAGATGCCTCCTCCCGCGACATGAAGGAGTGAACGTCAAGAGAGCTGCTTCCCAAACGAACTGCTTGGGTAATTGAGTCCCGTGTGCGCGCGCTTGTACCTCACAGGCGGCACCATCCGCATCTCACCAGCCACTCGCCCTCCTCCCGTTTCTTACATGCCACTACACTCTTCTCTCCAACCAGGTCTCCACCCGTCGGTTCCTGCACCACACTGTGGTGACTTGCCTGTCACGGCTAAGATGCTGGAGCCCCTGCTGCCACTAGAGTGACCCACGGTGGGCAGGTTTCAGCAGAGCTTGCGGACCAGGAAGAAAATGCTGCTGATTGACTTCTACACATCACCCCATGAAAAGTTACAGATCACACCAGCACCGAGCACCTGAAGAGAGGCGCCCTAAATTGGGAGGTGCTCATAGCACACGGTGGTCGCCACCATACACTTTGACCAAGAAGCCAACCGGGAAAGACTTCCTATTCTTAGCGGACTCCATGGACATGAAGAACAGCAGCCATCAGACCCAGTAAGTCTAAGAGAAAAACTGCCCTTCCGTGCCCCTGCAGCCCTCACCTTGCCCAGCAAACAGAACTTGGAGGGTTCAGGCCAGAGCAAAATCAGAGCCTGGCTCGGTCTCCATAACTACCCCGCCTTGCGCAGGATCGTCGCTCTCACCTCTCCTTGCCCCCCACACGCCACTCCTCCCAAGCAGAGGGGGCTTTTATGTTTAAGAGAGCTTCTTGCAAGAGCAGGAGGACATAACAAAGCTCTTATCTGCAGAGATGGAAAACTCAAGAAGGTGATTAATATCGGGGCTAATTTTCCACAATCACTCCTCGGCACAGCAGCGATCCAGCGCTGCCAGTTTCCCAGCACCTCGCTCCAGCCATAAAACAGATTTATGCGGGGCCACCCACACGAGAAGATGGAATAAAATCCTCCTGAATGACTAAATCTTGCCGCTTTATGCCCCCCGGGGATGCTCAACCATTTGTTTTCATTTCTCTGATATTGTGTCACAGTCCCAAATTCTGACAGGCTCCACCTCTAACTCTGACCGACCCATCAAAGAGACCCACATCAAGGGGCCCTGGTGGAGCCATGGTAGAGCCCCTAGCGGTGAACTCAAGGGTGAGTGGTGCTCCAGCAGTTCCAAGGGAGAAAGACCTGGGGATCCACTTCCATAATGATACCAGCCTTGATATTGCTGGGGGGCAGGTCCTCCAGCAGTCAGAACTGACTCGATGGCATTTCACAAGGACAAATCCTTGGACGTGGTCTCTAGCCTTCTGAACAAAGGCTTCGTGATCAGCTGGCCTGTCCTCTGACCCAAGTCCTAGCCCTCTTCCACGTGGCCCTCTTTCCACATGGCCCTCTTCCTAAGCTCTTCCTCTTATTTTATTTTATTTACTTATTTGCTCTTCCTCTTTAAGAACCCACGTGGCCTTGTCTTAAGGCACATGGGAGGGGCTGCTGGTGGCGCAGTGCTTGGGCCTTTGACTGCTAATCTCAAAGTGAGCAGTTCCAAACTACCAGCCACTCTTCCAAAGAAAGATGATGCTCTTGACTCCCCAAAGAGTCACAGTTTCAGAGACATACAGGGGCATTTCTGTGGAGCTGCCAGGGGTCAGATTGGACCCAATGGCAGTAGCTTCAGTGAGCTTAGGACACATGGAAGAAAAATCCCTTTAAAAATCATCCAGAATGCAGCTCCGCTATATGCTCAAATTACTTCGAAAGTTATGTCTTAAACTGAGCTCATCATTGATGGTCATATTGCACAGGTTTGTGCTTTCTGTGCGTGCTTTTAGGCATTCTGATTGAAGACAGATGCTCCAGGATGGAAATCCAAAGGTTAGTGATTCAAGTCTGCTCAGAGACACTTCAGAAGAAAGGCCAGTGGTCCGCATTCAAGAGGAAATCTGCCTGGAGCCCTGGTGGTGTAGTGGTTAAGCATTGGGCTATGATAGGAAAGGTCTACAGTTTGAAACCAACCACTGGAAATCAGTCATTGACAACCCGATGGAGGACAGCCAGCCAGTGTGCCCATGGAGGGAGTCAGAGAGTGCTATTGGTCTCCAAGACACAAGCTTCCCAGTGGCCAGTGGATCTCTGAGGGGACCCTCTAAAAAGGAACTCAGTGGCCTCGGCTGAAGGGCTGAGAGAGAGTGAGGACCTCCGTCCCAGAACCCTGGAATTGAATTCATTTTGCCAACATCCTGAGGCATCTTGGGAGGAGGTCTCCCCTCTCAGGACCCCTCACCCAACTCCAGATAAGAATGAGCTTATCGAACACCAATTGCAGCCTGAGAGAGCCTGAGCAGAGGGACTCATCCTGAGAACCCCTGACCTACAGAACCAGAGATAATAAACATGAGCTGGTTCACCCTGCGACGTTTGTGTTCTGCAGGGACAGAAAACAAGTACAGCCGCGCACCCTACACCCTGATCCACTTGTCA
>PVJH01036179.1:0-12050 GCA_004026705.1 Nesogale talazaci | reverse complement strand
ATAGACTGTTGACAACTCTGGCATCTGTTGGCTGGGGTGGGAGCAGGAGATTCCGAATAGAACTAGGCTCCCAATGGTAGGAGCAGCAGAGGCCAGGATAGGATGTCACCTGCAGAAGCCAACTAAGTGCAGTTGCCAATGTAGGCCAGCAAGTTTGGAATATCATAAAGGACCACAGCCACAGGCATCAACAGACACAGCTGTTAGCATGTGGTCATCCTGGAAATAAGAGAGAAGGACAATAATCGCTAGACAGGACCAGGAGAGAGGGGGAAAGGATAACAACGGAACGCATAGGGATACAAAAGGGAGGTGGAGGTGGCACTTCCCCCCCCTGTCTTCCCATGAGGACTGTGAAGGGCAGAGAAAACACAAGTCCTTACCAACAGCAGAGATAAGAGACAGTGAAAAGAGGTGGGCAGAGAAAGACATGATATAGACACCACCCCCACAGTCGTTGAATAGATTCCGCTTCCAGGGCCTGGAGACAAGGATACAGTATGAACTCTGGGTTGTCCCAGAAAGAGAGGGTGAGTGACAGAAAGCTGTCCCATGGCAGAAGATCCATTGTACAGTTGCCAAGGGTGAAGCATCTCCATAAGCACAAGACGGAACCCGAGGGTTCAGAATCCCAGCCCTCAGGCAAACTGAGACCCCTGCAGCACTTTGCCAGGGTCCCTTCTCAGGAAACATACCAGAACTTCCTGCAAACCCGAGGCCTCCCCTCAAAGACAAGGCTTACGGCTTGTTTTAAAGGAAGAGTGGGAAGAGTCCAGACCAGGGAGAAGGAGTCAAAAGAAGGCCATCACTGTTGGCTCAGGACGAAGTGAGGGTGGTCTGTTCCCATAAAGATTTACAGTATCAGAACCACCACCCCTACCCCAAAGAGGAGCAGTCCCATTCCCACATAAAGGGTCACTCTGAATGAGAATAGACTCCATGGCAGGGCTTGGTTTCATTGACTTGGGGAGGGGGGTGGGATAAGAGAAAGAAGAAGCAGGTATCTCTGAAAAAGGAAGACAGAATTTCAGCTACCTGAAAGGTGGCAAGTGAGGCCGGCCTGAGAAGTGACTATTGGATCACTGCATTGCCTCCCCAGCTGTAAGGGGGAGCCGTGTGGGTTGTTCTGTGGGTGAGGCATGACTGCCTCAGGTCAGTCAGCCAGGAGGAGTATGGGCTTTCAAGGACTCCTGCCCTGTGGGCAGTCTTGCTCAGCCATTCAGATGCCCTGGGAGGACTGGAAGTAGAGACCCAGGAGCAGCAGCAGCAGTAAGAGAGAGCCTGCCCAGGCGGTGCCCAGAGGAAGGGACCACTCCCGGCCATCTCTTGCAGGTGCCGTTGCTGTGTGAGGCTGACCACAGATGAGATGGGTGACTGTCCCAGGGGCAGGGAAGGGAGGAGCTGAGTTACAGATTGCAGAAATCGCCAGCTCCACGGCCAGCCAGGGGTCATCCAGGCACTGTCCCTTTCTAAGGGCCAGCAGACCCTGAGCCAGACACAGGGGCCCAGGGACAGACCTGGCCATGGCCATGACAGCAGACTCAAGGGCTTCACTGGAACAGGGGCTGCTGGCCTCCAGCTCACCCCTGAGCGGTTGAGCCTTTGTTCCAGTTGCTTCGAGGACTTGACCCCTTGACCTCAAGTTGCAGCAATTCTCACTTCCAATCCAGCTGCCTCAGGCACCACCAGAAAAACGTCTCTGCATGGGATTGTCAGCCATACAGGTGATGGTGGTGGGCTCTTTCCCCACGGGGTCCCAGGACTCTGCAAACTCCTGAAGACTCAAGAAACCCCCCAACTTCTGTATTCCAGAGAACAGATTCCTACAGAGACACTTCTCCCCCCCCCCTCCTACCAACACACACACACACACACACACCATTCCATGGGCTTCAAATAAGATAGACTGCTGCCTTGTCGACTGAGTTTGGTTGAGTTCTCAGAGATGCAATCCCGTGACGCTTATATGCATTACAGACAGAACGAGGTTTCTACCAAGAAATGGTTCCTCGCTGAAGACACTGGTGGGTCCAGGGGGGATTCCAGCCAGGCTGCTCCTGACTTGTGGAAGCTGATCCCCAGGAAGCAGGAGGACAAAGCAGAGACAGCGGGGGAGGCACAGGCTGGGGGATGCAGAGGAAGCATGAATCTGAGGTCAGCCTAAGGAATCTGACCGTGGCAGTCAGTCCCCTTGAAGGCTCTGGGATCAGCAAGCAATGTACCTGGAGAGCCAGAACTAGACCCCAGACACAGCTCGGGTGGGGCAAGAAACTCTGCCGATTCTGTCACTTACACCAAAGGCCACAGCCAAGGAGGTGTTTTCAGGCTGTGAATGATAGGTTATGCTCCAGCCCTACCCTTACCAGGAGTGGTTAGTGACATCATCACTAGCTATGACATCGACCTCACTCCCCAAACACCTGCAGCCACTGAGTGAACACTTTCTGAGGTTTCTGAAGCTGTAAGTCTGCGCAGGAATGGACAGCGTCGCCTGTCTGCCTTGGATCCGTTGGTTGGTTTGAGCCTTCAGCCCTGCAGAGAGCAAGTCAACGCTTACCCTGTTAGGCTTCTCACGTGGGAGAAACATACGTCCCTCCTTGGCTTCGAGCGAGAAGGAATTCACACCGAAGCCTGGTTTGTGATTCGAGTGAGTTTCTGGTTGTTTGTTTTTTAATCATTTTATTGGGACTCAAACAATTCATCACAATCCATACATCCTCCCATTGCCTCAAGCACATTTGTACATTGTGTTGCCATCATCAGTTTCAAAGCATTTTCTTTCTATTTGAGCCCCTGGTTTCAGCTCCCCATTTTCTCCCTCCCTCCCTCATGCATTCTTGATAATTTACAAATTACTATACTTTTTCATGTCTTGTACTGTCCAATGTCTCCCCCTACTCCCTTGTCTGATGTCCAGTGCCCTGAAAGGGGGTTATAGGTAGATTACTGTGATCAGCTCCCCCTTTCTTCCCCCACCTTCCCCTTCTCCTCCTAGTACGAGTACCCTCAGTCTTGGTCCTCAGGGGTTCATCAGTCCTGGATTCCCTGTGTTTCAAGTTATGATCCATACCAGTGTACATGCTCTGGTCTTATTGTAATATAAAATTAGGGCCATGATAGTGAAGGGGGGGGCATTAAAGAATCAGAGGAAAGCGATGTCTCCCTGCACCCTGACTGGCCTGTCTCCTCCCCACGACCCTTTTGTAAGGGGATGCCCAGTTGCTTCTCATAAAGGTGAGAAGTAGTTTCAGGTCTCACACAGGCACCCGCAGGACACTTCACACCCACATGTGGGGACCCGCTTCCCAGCCGGGAAACAGCTGGAAAAGGGGAGACCTCGAGGCAGCCCAGCCACACTGCACTCTGTGTCGGAGTGGCTGGGGGAGAGGGCCAGAGAGAAAGCTTCTGGCTTTTTTAGGAAAGACCCCCTACCCCCATCCCATTGGGAGGCATGGTCGACAGCACGGGTCAACCCATTGGCTGAATTAAGCCCACCTGGCCTGGAGGGGGTCCCATCCAGGTACACTGGCTTCCTGCCTCAAAGACCTGAGTGTGTGCATGCCCTCCAGCCTTAAGCAGCTTCTGCCTTCCTGTCATGGGGGAGGGAGGCTTTAGTGTGTAGAGGGACACCCCTGAATTCTGTCTCCAGCTACCTAACAGTCCCACAGCAGCCCCCAGCTCCTGTCACACACCAAATTTAACCAAATCCATGCCATCAAGTCAATTTCGACTCACGGCAAGCCCCCAGGAGAGAGGAGAACTGCCCCCTGGATTTCCGAGACTGTTTACAGGAACAGAGCCTCCTCTTCATCCCTGTGGGCAACTGGTAGTTTAGAACTGCTGATCTCGTGGTGAAACTAGAGCTCACAGCCAGCAAATTAATTTTGACTCACAGATGCCCCACATGCTCAGTTTAGTCTCAGGAATGAGTGACTATCCCCCCTGATCAACTGGAACGAAATGCTTGGTCACTGACTTTGGCAAAGCTTCTCTCCTTCCCTCAACTCCTGAACTGTTGGTTACTGGCCCACCCCTAAGTAAGAGCCAGTACACAGTCCTTCCTGACCATCAGCTGGCTTCAAGGTCAGCAGCCTCCCCCTTCCACTAGTGACCACACCACCTGCTAGCCTCATTTCTCCAGGGATGCTTGCTGACACTATGGTCCCAGTCTCCCGTGGTGGAGATGATAGTATGGAGGTGATAAAGGAAATTACACACATGTCAGAGGCAGACAGCTCGACAGAAGAGGCAGGGTACTGCCCCTACACACCAGGCCGTCCACATGGGCCCAAGCTTACAGGATGCCCTGTCTTTGAAAGAGCATATCCAGGATGCTGCATGATGAGTGGGGGGCTGAGGGGGCAGGTCAACTACCTCTCCACCAGCATGCTCGCTGCCCCAGAGCTCACACCTGCTCAGCCTGGCCATGACCAGGCAGGACAGCCCTTAACTCCATAGGTCAGTTCCAGGAAGGAGTTGACAGTGGCCATTGGGGGGTCCCAGCCCAAGGCACCCCCTCTTCTCTGTGAAGTCATCCATCTGGTTGCCCTCACACACATCATTCATAGGGACAGCAGCACTCGCCAGACTTGACTGATGTCTCTGCATGGGGAGGAGTCAGCAGTCAGAGCATGCTCAGTCTATCTGAGAGCACCACCTCCATGTTGGCTCAGCACAGTGGTCTTGTCCCACTGTGGGGTGTACATGTATTGGTCCCCAATCTCTTGGATCCACCAGACCTGGGGGTTGGGGACTGTGAGTGACCACAGTCCCAGGAAGTCAGGACTTGCTGTTCGCTTGTAGCTGGTTACCAAGGAGGTGGTGCTGACCCTCAGAGACTCTCTGTCCAGCAGCTCAGAACACTGTTGGCCCTGTTCCATCTGCCCTGCACAGAGATGGGCATGCTTCAGTCCATCAGGCCATCTCAAGAAGGCCCTTCCTCATTTTACTCTCCCTCTGCTTTATCAGCCGTGACGTCCTCTTGGGACTGGTCTCCCTGATGAGCCCACCCCAGCCCCCCATCTCCGGGAGCATGCTGCTAGATTGAAGTAGCAGCAAACATCGGTGAGAAGCTGATGCTGGAGCTGTACTTGGCCAAGGTGCTGCCCTCGCCCCCCTGCCCTGCTCCCACTGCTGTGACTAGATATGCCAATTGGGGTGAGGACAGAGGGGACACTCTCAGGAGCCTTCTCAGCCCCATGATGGAGAAGACATTGCACCTCCTTTAGGTCAAGCTAAGGTGGTGGCCAAGGTTGCTGCATCTACAGGTTTGCAAGCCCCTCTGGACTGTTAGCCACAAGGTCAGAGGTTGAAACCCACTAGCTACTCCTTGAGAAAAAGATGAGGCTGTCTGCTTCTGTGAATAGTCCAGTCTCAGAAGCCCGCTATCAGGTCACTCTGCATGGAAATCAATGAGCTGGCCAGTCACCTCTCCAGGCGGTGGCATGGACAGGTGGGCACTGGGGACTCCCATGAAAGTGGTCAAGACAGACATGCCCACGGAAGTCAACATATGCATGTGCCGAAGACAGTTCCTGGGTTAGCTTGGGTTGACTAGAGAAACAAATTCAGAGACATGCATATGTGTGTAAGAGAGTTTTATATCAGAGAGCAATTTTATATTAAGAAAATATCCAGTCCAGTCTAGATCAAGCCCATAAGTCCTATATTAGCCCTTATGTCCCCTAGCAGTCTAATAAATTTCTCTTCAGACTAGTGCAACACATGCAATGATGTCAAATGCAGGAAAATCCAGGCCTTTGGGTGGAAAGTCTTGTGGATCCAGTGGCGGTGGAAGCCTCTCAGCGCTGGTGTGGGTCTCCACATGGCTCCTTCAGCTCCCGGACTCTGGCTGCCATCAGCATAGCTCCATGTGGCTCATTAACAGAATGTAAAGCAAAGAGAGAGTATGTTCTGCCTCCAGGGAGGAAAACAGGAACTCCCAGAATCCTGAGGAGAAGCCCATGCCCACATAGTGGCATGATTCACCATGATCTGATTGGCAGGCTAGACTCCACCCTGTCACTCAAGCTGACAGGAAATGATGTCACTGCCACATTTCCTAATGGGTCTCGGTCTCCAAGAGCTCAAAGCAGAGACTGCCCAGCAGATGCCAGGCCCACAGGGTGGCCTCGGAGTCATAGTGCCCCATATGTGTCAGTGGGGCGCTGTGTTCTACAGACTGTGCTCTTCATAAAGTGGGTCTCAGGCCTTTCTTCTGCAGGACACTGGGCAGACTCCAACTCCCACCTTTCACAGGCTGTTTCCCAGAGATCCCAGCAGAAACAGACAAAGTGTCAGTACAGCCCTCGCTGGGGAAGGACTCCCAGCCGGGAGCCCATGAGTGATTTGAAAAGGGCCAGCCGGGTAGGATCCTGCAGCAGAACAGGTTTGGCCTTGATGGGGACAGAGGATGCGCATGGAGCAGGAGGGGAGAGGTAGGAGAAGTGTTGTGCTGCCCAGGGCACAGAGCTCAGGCCCATTGCCAGCAGAAGGGGAGGGAGGGTTTAAACTCCTCTCAGACCCAAAGCCCCGCTCTCCTTCTACCGGGCTGTGCTGCCAAAGCAAAACTGTTGCTCTAAACCCATCAGCTGCCCCCCCCCCCAGGATGAAGAGAGGGGGAGCAGGCCATTTCCTTAAAGACTCAACAGCCTCAGAAACCCTCTGGATGGTTCTCTGCATCAGAATAGGCATGACTGCCCGCACCAACAAAAGTTAGTACCACGGAGGTGGCCTCTTCCAAACCTCGACTCTCACTGAGGAAGGGGCGCAGTGAGGGAGCCCGGGGCCTGGATGTCAGCTTGCTCCTGGCTCTCCTTAGAACAGACACTCTCTGTCTGCAACACCCCACTCCGATCGCCCATCTTCACAGTGCAGCCCATTCCCACCCTCCAGAGGACAGTGTGCGAAAAGTCATCAAGAGCTCTCCGGTGAGACCTCTTGAACTCATGAACCTTTTGCAGCTTTCAAGAAAATCTGCTGGAGGATCACGGGCCCCAAGCCAGCTCTGCCTGGCCCTCAGCAGCAATTATCCTGAAACATTGGAAATGTCATTGCCCCCCTCCCCGCAAAAAAACAAAAAGACAACCTTCCGTGTCAAGAAGAAAAGTTCTCAAGAGTTAACGTCTGAGCCCAGTCACCGAGCAAAACTCTCTGGGTCTGACCAGTGGCCAGAGGCTCGAATGCCCCTGGCGATCGATCGGCTTCTGAAAGGATGGAGATGCACCTCAGCCCGGGGGGGTGTCAATTTTAGGGTGGATATGAGAAGAGAAAGGGACACACACTCAGGACCAGGTTCGAGTCAGCAGAGCCCAGTGTACTTTCCACTGAAACAGCTAGAAGAATGAGTGCATCTTTGTAAGCAGAGAGACCTAAACTCTTGCCCACACCTGGGACAGTTTTCAGGTGCTTGAAACAGACAGGCTCTGTTGTCGCAGGTACCGGGCAGTGGGCTTGGTGCCCTGTTTTGCGTGACTCTCCACTGCAGCAGGAGTCAGAGAGGCGGGAGGGGATGTCTACTACTTGCCAGCCCCTCCCTGTGTGATGGGGCACTTGAAGGAGGAACAGGGCATTTAAAGCCCAGGGTCAAGCTGACCTGAGTGCCAGGGATGCACAGGGGGAGGAGGTCTGCTGGGTAGGCTGCTGGTTGGCCGTCAGTGGGCCCCCTCTCCTGACCTCTCCCCTCCCCCAGGAATGGCAGTGGCCGGCTCACGGGTGCCACTGGTGTGGCTCACTAATAGGGGTCAGAAGTGATGGCAAGCTTGGGAAAACTGTGTAACACGTATATGGGGTGACCTGAAACCACCTCCAAGGAATCAAAAGCACCACTGCTCACTGCTCACTGCTGTCCAGTCAATCCTGACTCCAGAGCGACCCTAGAGGACCCAGTAGAACTGGCCATGTGGGTTTCCAAGACGGGGCATCTTTATGGGAGTAGAAGACCTGGTCTTTCTTGTACGGAGCAGCTGGTGGCTTGGATCTGCTGAGTCCAGCGCGTCATCTACTCCACCCCCAGTACTCCTTTACTTCAGTCTCTACAAAACCCATGCACTGAGCGTCTGACTCAGAGTGGACACTGACTGCAGTTCAGCCATAGAGCCAGGCCACCCTTGAGAAAGGCCTCGCCTTGGCCCGCTCTCCTGCAGCTTCCGTTGCAAGAAGTAACCAGGGAAGTGTTAGCACCATCCTAGTAGCAAAGGCTCAACTGTTGCTATTAGGTGCCATCCCGTTAGCTCTGATCCAAGCCAAGCTCACTGTCATTGAAAAGATGCTGACCCATGTGACCCTCTAGGACAGGGTAGGACTGCCCAAGAGTGTAACTCTTTCCTGGAGTTGTGTTTTGATCCCATTGGCTTGGACACAAGGCCCAGTGGCCCTATAGACAACAGAGGGGAGCACTGCCCGGTCCTGCTCCGTCCTCCCCACTGTACTTATGTTTGAGCCACGTGTCCATCCATCTCCCTGAGGGTCTGCCTCCTTTTCGCTGCCCTTCTAAGAGACCAAGCCTGATGTCCTTCTCCAGGGACGAGTCTCTCTGAAAAGCTTGTCCAAGGTACATGCAGCAAAGTCTCCCTGCCCGCCTTCCATTCTAGGGAACATTCTGGCTACCCTTGTCCTGAGACAGATGGGTTTGCTCCCCGGGCTGTGCCTGCAGATTCCGTATTCCAGAAGGTTTTCATTGCAACGTTCCAGAAACAGGTGACTAGGCCCTTCCTCCCAATCTGCATATGCCTGGTGAAGCCTGGCCACCGTGGGAAATCCGGTTGGCATCTGAAGGCATCTGGGCGGAGCTTCCAGTGACATCACAGCATGAGGTGTGTCATTTCAAGGCGGTCGACAATATAAAACAAGACCCTACTCGACCACCATCTTTCAGCCCCAATGTGCGAACACCACCAGGGTGTTCTGGGCTGCCAGCCTCTGCCCTTTGGACAGGACCGCTCCTTTGCTTTCACTGTTGGCCCCAACATGGCAATTCTCCAGCAGGATCGCACCCGTCTGCTCCTCCGTCCGGCAGACAGGCTCTCTCGCTCCTTCCCACACCCCACTGGCCTCAGTCTGAGGACTCCGATGGACCTCAGTTACATCACAGGGTTGGGCTCCTTGACCTTCTATGAATCCGCAGGTGCGAAGGGATGAAGGAAGTCTGTGGAAGGAAGCTCCACAAGTGGAAACGCAGTGGTTTATCCACCAGGTGGGCCACAGCAGCCTCCACGCCCTTGCCGTTTCCTGAGAACGCCAGAAGAAACATCCTGCCCATTCGATCAACCCGGTTTCTAGATGCTGAAATGAGCTCCCCGCAGCTGCCTGGTGAGTCTCACGGGGTTGGTGCCTGGGCGAGGCAGGCAGGCAGGAAGCAGCAATGAGAGACAGAGAGGCATCCCACAAGGTCTCCTCAGAGCGAAATGTGTGCAACTGGCCAAGCCTTCCAGAAACCATGCTGCACAGATCCCTGGTGGCACTTTGGGCAGCTGGTGCCCAGGAGAAAGAGGAGGCGGTCTGTGCCCACATAAACAGACGAACAGCCCCAGACACCTCTGTGCGGAATAACAATGCTTCAGGGTCCGTTCGATGGCCGTAGGTTTACAAGGGTTTAGAAGTGGTTATGGAGAGCTGTATAGTTACCGGCTTTCATTAGAAATTCTACTTAGCGTGATCTTAGATATTTCCTGCCTAACTCCCCAGCCGGCCTGGTTCTTAGAGAGCGATAATTATAGTTCGCCTCATGTGTTCCTCATCCAGTGTGTACTTAGAGTGGGCTTTCTGTGAAGGGAAGAGTTGACACTCATTACTGCGTGCCTACACAAACACAGTATCTATTCTATTCTATTCTGTGTGTGTGTGCACACACACACACCTGGGAAATTCACCAAGAAAGGCATTAATGTACAGTGTCACTCACTTACTCACCGCCGCCGAGTCCCGGTGGCATCATGATTACGAGTGGACTACCAGCCACAAGCTCAGCAGTTTGAAAGCACCAGCCTCTTAGGAGGCTTCTGGCTCTTCCCATAGAGGGTGGTGGAAACCCACGCGGGCAGCTCCACTCTGCCCCATAGCGTCGCAGGACTCCACGCGCCCTTAGCAGGCGAGTCTTCACGGTCAGAGAGACATGCTGGAGAAGACTCACTGCGATACAGTATATCCTCGAGAACGTGTGACAGTCACTAAGCAAATGACGGCAAGGCCACAGAACGAACGCGGGTGGATCAGGCAGGAGAAGACTCGGTGCATTTTGATGGCGGCGCTAGCAAAGATGGGCGGTGCCGCAGTCCGCCCGACGCACGAACAACTCTGTCCTGGATGGAGGGCAGAGGCAAGGATGGAGAGGCTCCCCGGCTCACAGACTTCAAACCTGCTGCCAGGAGAAACCGGTCCCTGGAAACGGACATCGTGTTTGGTGAAGGAGAGGGGCGGCGGAAGAAAGACCCTTGACCCGACAGATCTGCAGGGGGCGGCGGCAATGGGCTCCAACATGGAAATACTATGAGTGGGAGTTGCCTTATGAGGGCAGCTGTTTAGAGAACAGGACTTCTGGGTTTCTCTCTCTCTCTCTCTCTCTCTCTCTCTCTCTCTCTCTCTCTCTCTCTTTCCAATTCCCTTGCAGAGACTAGAAGGTCCATGCACATGAAGGTGTCTAGAGACACAAACCTGTAGAGTGAGCTCCTGTCCAACCAAAATGGGGACTGGCCAAACACGGGCCTCTGCACCACGGCTGTCCCCTTTCGCTGTGCCTGAGCGATGATCACAGTGTTCGGCCTGCCTGTCCTGCCTCTGCTTGCTCATGGAGACTGCGTGGCGTGCCAGCTGTTGGTCATCCCTGGGAGACTCAGCCAGGTTTCATAGACAGGCCAGAGTATCAGAGGAGAAGGGGCCTGCAGCTGGGAGAGGCAGCACTGTAACCGGCCCTCCCCTTGCTTTTGAGTTAGGGGAAAACTGAATCTACTTCCTAGAGCCACACGGCCCTGCCTGTGCTCTCTGTTCCAAAAGCATTGGTCGGCACCACGCCAAACATCACGCACTCATCATCCTTTGTCAGGACAGGGGCAGGCTCCTGAAAGATATTCCCAGGATCATGCAGCAAGGGAGGGGTGGGGGTGGGGGATGAATTCTGACTCCCAGCACCGCCCTGTGCTCCACAGGGTCTCGTGGAGCATGCTATTTATGGAAGCAGACCCCCCACGTCTTCCTCCTGCAGGACCACTGCGGGGCAGGGTGGTGGGCTCAAACTGTGAGACTGGTTGATCCCATTGGCTGAATCAAGCCCACCTGGCTCAGGTGGGGGTGGGGAGAACTGAACTGGAGCATGCCCAATGGAAGGATGTTTCATGGTCACCGATTTCTTCCCATCCTCCTGTAGGGGGCCTTCAGGCATGGACGGGGACCACCTTGCCCCTATTCTGCCACCTAATACAACCAGCAACCTTTAGTTAGCAGGCTAGTACCACGTGCAGGCCCCACTCCAGGACCCAGTGATGCTCTAGGGCAGGGGTCGGCAAACTCTTGAGGCCAAAGAGCCCATCCTGTCAACCCTAACATCTCTAAAGTCACTCAAGAGCCTTAAATGTGTGCTTCCAAAGAAATGACATCACCACGGTCTGAAACAATAACCTTCAAGTGTTTCGATGTGACTTCAGAGCCCGTTCATACGGAAAGAGCCGCATATGGCCTGCCAGCCCCAGTTTGCTGCCCCCTGTCCTAGGCAAGGACAAGTGGCGGTGGCAGGGTTTCGATGCCGTGCACAGGGGCAGAGTCACGGCTGTCTCTGGGGACTGGCTGGGGGGGCTTTGGTTTCCAGGAACTGCTCAGCCTTTGAGGCTGGGGCAAACCCAGCAGGTTCTGAGACAGGAAGTCTCTTTAGTCCCACCAGGCCCCTCAATGTACGACCAGGAAAAAGCTGCAGAGAACCCAGGAGGCAGTGCCCAGGACCCAGTCTGTGGGCAGCCCCAATCCAGAAGCGCTCACATGCTTGCTGCTTGACCTGATGAACCTAATCCCTTGTCTAGATGGGAACACAAAGGGTCCTGGAAATAGATCCAGGGCACTCTCCA
>PVJH01036178.1:0-19007 GCA_004026705.1 Nesogale talazaci | reverse complement strand
TTAATTCTTTCCCAACAAATGAAGTTAGGTAAACATAGATGTACAAAACAACCAAGGGAATATTAACTATTGTTAGGATTTAATTCAAGTTTTTAATATGTGATATATTGCTATTTTTATTTGATTTTGTTATAAATTGGTATTTTCAGTATCTCCCTTTTTAAATATTTAAATCCCTTCTATGATAGAAATCTTTGAAATTCATACAAGATAATAATCATGCTACTAGTATAATTTTTTTTCACATTCAGTTACATCTGCTCTTAAATCTTTAAACCTCATTCCCATCAGAAGATTAAATAATGATTATCTTATGTAGAAATAATTGGTTTTGTTTTGTAGTTCCACTCCATCTCAAGTGGTGTTATGCCACTTTAGAATGTGAAAGATGTTAAATTATAAGCAAGGGATGCTATTTGTTTTATTATAGAAATATGATGAATTAGTGTTTACAGCATATTTGTAAGAATACAGACAAAGATTCTAAGTGTGGTTCTAAGCTTTATACCAGCTGGGTGATTGAGGCTTTGGCACCTCACTCCCCTTTCTTAGTTATCCAAAGTAGAGTAAAATAAGGCTGGCAAAGGTGCTGAAAATACTCCAGAGAGACAACACTTTAATCCAAATTCACCAGAAAATTTCCACCCCCCCAAACCAAGCTAGACTCACTGCCATTTAGACGTAGAACTACCCCACTGAGTTTTTGAGATTCAAGCTCTTTACAAGAGTAAAGAAACTCCATCTTTCTCTTGCAGGATCCACTGCTTGTTTCAGACTGCTGACCTTTCAGTAAGCAGGCCATCAGCACTCCAGTCCTGGTTTACCCAAGTAATTAATCCAATCAACTTTCTGTTAGCTCATTCTAGAAATTCTAGCTCCATTGGACAAACATATTGCACCTGGTTATTTTGGCATTTAATGGAACCATGCAGCCTTACAATCAGTGGTAGTTAATTGATATCCTAACCATTACAAACTTCAGATGGTCTTTATGCTATATTGCTTTGTTTTCTGAAGACAGTTCATCAAAGATATACCTCCAGAAGGTGCTATATCTATCCCTCAAATGATGAATAGCATGTATTGTAAATAAAAACAACAAAAACTCACGACCAGAGAGAGTCGATGCTGACTCATAGCCACGTTAAAGGCCAAGTCGAACTGCCCCTGTGGATTTCCAAAACTGTAATTCTTTACCAGAGTAGGAAGCCTGGTCTTTCACCTTCCAAGTGGCCAGTGCTTTTGAATAGCTGACCTTGCAGTTAGCTCCCAATGGTAACCACGCATCATAAATATCGTCGTATGTAGCTACGGTATCATCACCTCATCCACAACACAACTTTCAACATGAAAGGAAAATGATGAGTGAATGCATGTTCTCTTTAATTTCTTTTTGCTATATTTGTTTTTAATCTCTCCCATAGCAGTGACTCAAGAGCCTGGGGTCAAAGAAAGCAATACTACTATGTACTTTTAACATCGTAAAATATGCATGATTCCATAGCTACTGAAAAGAAAATATTTCCTCTCTTCCTATGCTTCTTTAGTGTAATAAACAACTTTCCTCAGAGATTTAAAAGATTTCACCACTTCTCTTTTCTGTACCCTAAAAGGGTTGTAACTGACTCTTTTGAATGTTGTTGTTTGTTTTGGGAGTGTTAATGGATGGTATTAACTGGTGCCTACCGGGGACAAAAGTTATCTATATGTAAAATGCATGCCAGTAATTGGGAAGTAGCTATGAAGATGCTGTATAGTTCAAGAAAGTTATGTTAACTGCTTGTTTTAAAATTACCTATCCCCCCATAGCCATTGCCTTAGGTCTCCAGTGTTGAGATTCCTCCCAATGACTTCATTTCACTTCCCTTTGCTGTTTGTACTATGTTGTTGAGAGTTTGTTGTCCCCTTCTCTTTGAAAATTTTAAAAACTGTGCCCTAGAAGATACACTATCTATTTCTGAACATATTTGTGTGCATGTGTGTGTGTGGGGGGGGGGTCATAAGTGTCAAAATTCCCCAAGGAACCAAGGAAAACTTGTGTTTTCTGTACACTGAATGGCCAAGGGAAGAATGGGCTTCAGTTCAGAGATGTTCTTAACTGGAGCACAAGAGAATGATCTGAGAATATTGGTCAGATGTGAGGGGACAGCTTACTGAGCTGCCAAACTTGATTGAACATTGCCATTCCTTTAGAAGGAATAGGTAAGGGAGTAATGTTTCTGGGAAGAAAAAGAAAGAGGTGTGTATGTCCTGTGCTCCTTGTCTGTGGAAGAGCAAACTAACACAAAACAACTGTATTACTCATTTTAAGAGCAATGTGGTTATAAATGAATTCTATGAATTCCAATTTATTTCTCTTGACAATATTGCTGTCTATGTTGAAATAGTTTGTGCTACTGTGGATATTCTACATTCTGTTAAGCCCCTGGTTTCCTTGTGAAATGTTTTGACTGAAGGAAGGCTGAAATGTCATTAAATTGATTCTGGTATATTTGGAGGAGATCAAGATATAGAAAATGAAAATAGTCCTCAAGAGAGTTGCTTATTTCTTGAACTTAATAATCTGCAAAGCAAGAATAAAGCTGACCTTCAGTAAATATGGGATAAGAGATGTTAATGACTAGAAATACTCAGAACCCAAAGCGTGACTTATCATAAATTTGAAAAGAGCTAGAATTTCTTGTCAGAACTCAAATCTGAAGTCCTGGCAAGTTGAACGGGCCTGAGATCTGATCAATTGGCTATGTCTGGAGTTGCAGTCTCTTCACAGTCCTTTGGAATCCACTGAGTTCCCACCATTTCTATTTACCATTATTCTGCAAGTAATAGCCAGAGCATAAGAACAATTGATGCAGGACCGTGCTGGGTTTAGTTAGGTCGTGCTATGAGTCAGAGTCCACTCCATGGCCCCTGTCAGCAACAAGCTCGGCAACAGAATTTCGTTGAGTTTCCATGCACCAGTACAACCAGAAAGAAAAGTTAATAATTAATTGTGTTTACAATGAAGTCTAAACTATAAAATATTCTCTTATGACCTTTCATAGGTGATATGTCCTGATGGAGTGAGGAAATAAATATGGAACCAAATTCAAATTCTAAAAAGTCTGCAAATCCATATTAGATTAGAAGATTCCCAGGATTAAGGAATCAATCATTCAATCAAAGTAATCCCATTTCAGACCTCATTTATACAACCATTGGTGGAATTAAGTTAACTTATTATTAATTGTGTAATCAATGCTATGTTTTGAGTATATAACTAGAAAAAATGCTATGTCACACACAAAATGTTTGAAAGGCACATCATCATTGCAAATGTGTTTATGAAGTGGAAAGGAGTCCTAAAATATCTTAAAAGTGAAAAAATTGCAAATTTTAGAACCTGGATTAACACCAGTATGTGTCTATTCACACTGCACTTTTATAAGAATTATAGTTTCAAGAACTAAGGAGGAAAAATTCCCTTTGTAAGTCAATAACACTGTGGAAGTATTTCGGTAAGGCAGTGAGTGCATGTTTTCTTAAAATTCCTTGATGTAGATATAACAAGTTTAAATAGATTCTTTCATTTAAGCCTCTTTAAATTATGATCTCCTTTATTAAATGTCTACTTCTTTTGCAGTTCCCAGAATGCCACCTTTTTGTCAATGGAAATTTGGGGGCGTAATATGAAGACCTTAAAAAGAGTTTCCCCCTCCTCCTGATAGACCCTGCAAATAGCTCAAAGCACCCACTTTTATGTCTACAGGTTGAGGAATGTCCCTCAATAGATCTCCCAGCCTTGTAAGACCACAGTGTATGGGAATAGAAATGCTAATGTGGCATTATGAGTGAGAGGTAAGGAATGTCCAGTCTTTTGGGGACAGAAGGCTTTCTGTGGTGAATGAAATGTCTGCATACAGTCAGGCAAATGCCATCAACAGACATTCCCACAGCCTGTACTCAGAAATGCCCAGGCACTGGGGAGTCTTTTATCTCTACTCAGTTTTATAAGACAAGTTGACATTCTTATGTCATGCAAATGTAATCTCCTATACAATGCCACTGATTACGCTGCAGCATAAACCACACGTATCATAATAAATTGGGTCAACAGATTAAACAATGTAGACAATCATGGTCTTTGACAAAGGAAGAACCCGGGATTTGTGCCCTTCCATTTATAAGGGAATGTTTAAACCATTCTCAGTTAAGATTCACTCCTGACAAATATGGGCAAGAGGGATATATTTGTTGTTCTCAAATGTCACACTGCCTTCCTACTTAGTAACCTCATGCCAAAATGATCCTAATTCTGAAACACCCAAATCAGATATAATTTTCTCTATGAAATTTGTATATTTAACTAGCATCTGCCCTAAGCAAAATTTATTATATCCTCTTTACTGATCGTATATCATTTTAATCAGATAGCTATGTTGTTACATGCTGGTGAGTCTGTTCTGACTCTGTCACCCTCTGCAGAATAGAAAACAACAACTCCTGGTCCGGCGCGGTGCTCACAATTGCTCTTAGGTCGTCGGAGCCCATCTCTAACATGATGCTTTTCTCCAGGGAATGGTTTCTCCTGATAACATGTCCAAAATGCAGGACACAAAGTCTCGCCATCTTTGCTTTTGAGGGACTTTCTGGCTATTCTTCCATGACCAATATGTTTGCTATTTAGACAGTACAGGGCACGTTGAATATTCCTCACCAGCACCATAATTAAAGTGTATTGACTCTTCTTTGGTCTGCTTTCATTGTCCACCTTCCACATACATATGAGGCTATTGAAAATATTACGGCTTGGGTAAGGATTTTTTCACTTACTTGTAGCTCTAAAAGTAACATTTATGTCTAAATGTAACATCCTTTCTTTTCAAGAGTTCACAGAGGTCTTGTGCAAGGCAATGCAGTCATTTTAATTCATGACTGCTTCTTGCATGGACATTGATTGTGACTGCAAGTTAGATGGAATCTTTAGTTTTCAATCTTTTCTCTGTTTATGCCTTGGGCTGTAAACTGCATGGTCCACAATTCAAAGCCACCTTCAGTTCTGAGGGAGCCACTCTGTGTTTTCCGCTTCTATCAACAGCTGCAGTCTGAGAAGCCCACCAGGCATTACTGTGCGTCTGCATTGACTCAATGACCGTGAATGAAGGTGTGAATGACCCGGTGCTACCTATTTGTCCATCTGTGAGGATTGGGGTTTTCTTTTGATTGAGCTGTAATCTCTAATAAAGTCAGCAATCCTTGCTGTAAGTACTTCAAGTTCTCCTCACTTTCAGCAAACAAGGTTGTGTTATATGCATATCAAAGATTGCTATTAAGACTTCCTGGGATCCTGATGCTACATTCCTCTTTACATAGCCAGATTTTCTGATGATTTGCTGAACACACAGATTAAATAAATATGACAAGAGGATAAACTCTGATTCACACCTATCTTTGTTTTAAACCATGCAGTGTTCTGTTCACAAAACTGTCTCGGTCCATGTACAAATGAGCACAATGAATGGTTCTGGAATTCCATTTCTTATCAATGCTATACAAGTTCTTTTAGGAATTACATTGTTGAATGCCATTTCAATGAAACACAAGTAAACATTTTTTTAGTATTCTCTGCTTTCAACCAAGTTCCAGCTAACATCAGTAATGTTAACCTTTGTTCCACATCCTCTTCTGAATTTGACCTTAACCTCTGATATCTCCCAGTCAATGTGTTGTTGCTACTGTTGTTGGGTGATCTTCAGCAAATTTTATTTGCATATGGTATCAATCATCCTGTCCTATAATTTACACATTTTGTTATGTCACCTCTTTCTGGATGGAACACATATGTTTATCGACCAGGTTTGCCGGGTAGTTTTTTTCTAAATTCCTTGACATAGATGAGTGACTACTTGATGCGCTTTATAACTTTGTTGAAACATTTCAATTGATAGTCCATCAATTTCTGGATCCTTGGTTGTTCAGGACTATTGGTTTCAGTTAGTAAAGCTTGAACTGCTGCCATCAACACCATCAACACCATCATTTCTTGATCCTATGTTAGTTCTCAAGATGGTTGAATGTTAATTAGTTCTTTTTGTTTCCATATTCTTTTAATACTGCAGGGTTCAGTATTTTGTCTGTGGAGTCATTCATTGTTATACCTTGAGCCTTGTACATAACTTGCTGGTTTCTTACCACAGCCAGGCCCTGGTCGGGTTTTAGCAGCTGATATTGATCTTCTTTGGTGTCTCTTCCTACAGTTGTAGTCTTTGATTTCTGTGTATTCCATCTGAAAAGTTTGAAAAAAAGTATTTGCGTAGAACAAGTTATCGCTCTTGCAAATTGTATCATATGATTTCCAGCATCATTCCTATCACCACACCCATATTTTCCAACGACTAGTCCTTTCTGTTTCTTTTTTTTTTTAATCTTGATTACAATATTTATTTATTTATTTGGGGAGGGGGGGGTTTGGGGCATCACTGCCTCTGGTGGTCATGGGAGCTATCCAGTGCCGCTCCTGAGAGCCGCCGCTGGATTTGAATCACCAAGCCCACGAGCCACAGTCCCGCACTCAACCACTTATGCCACCGGGGATCAGCCCCTTGTTTCTGACTTCAATTCCAATCACCAATAATTAGTGATATATCTTTATAGCATACTTTATCAATTTCCAACTGAAGACATTTTGAGAATTTTTCAATTTTGACATCACTAGGTCCAGTGGTTGGTATGTACATGTGGATAATAGTTGCATATACTTGGTTTGCTTGAGGTGGATACATATCATTCTATCATAAATCACAGCATTATATTTTAGGATAGATCTTGAAATGTCCTTTTTGACATGGTTGTAATGCCTTGAATCTGTCATTCCCAGCATAGTAAATCACATTATTTTTATTTTTATTTCAAAATGGTCAGTAGCAGTTCATTTCAGCTAAATAATGCCTACAATATTTATCTTTAAGTGTTTCATTTTTTATAACTTCCAATTTTCCTAGATTTATTTTAATTCATTTTTTATATGCCATTAACACATGAAATAAAGGCTTGAAACTTTATTTCATCCAACTCATGATAGTAGCCTCTATTTTGAGAAGGCAGTTCTTCCTAAGTCACATTTTAAGCCTCAGCTTCTGGCACTGTCTCTGACAAGGTTCTGTTTCTATTCAACAGGTTTTTTCAGTATTTGGCAAGTTGTAATGCTACTTTTAAGACTTTTAGTGGCTAATTCCTTCTCAGTCAGTTCCTTCTTCAGAGTCTGTTCTCAGTCTGGAATCACTGCTGCAATCTGTTTACTTTTAGTTACTTCATTTGGATCTAAAATACCAGTGACTTAACATCTAGTACCATAAAAACACACAAACAATAGTACGACAACTCAATGGATAAATGGTGGTCAGCTAGCTCTAGCTATGTAAATATAAAGTGAGTCATAAATTATGGCTCTTTTCCTCTAGTTCTTTAAATAATTATGGTACAAAGAGGACAGAACATGCATTATAACTCAGTTTGAGGGCCTGCCCCTTGCACTAGCTTAGTACCATGTATGTTTAAGAAGATTTTAACTGAACAATTCACCAAAATAATGCTCATATCAAAACCTATGTGTATAAATACTTTTACAATTGCATAACATCAGAATTACCTTAATAATCATTAAAATTCTATTAAATGTAATAATGAGATCTCTTGCTGAAGGAGTAGGCGAGGGGAGAACAGTAATTACTTTGTAACCATAAGAATTATCCATCCATTTCAGATCCCTTAATGAAATATCCATCAGTCTATCTGACCACCACTAATCTGGTGTTAGTGGGATATGGTTTGAATAGAACTAGCATTCCCTTTTATAGATGTCACTAAGCAATAATTTTAAACTATTTTAAAGCCTGAATTGCTACAATAGTCTGCTTAATCTGAGGTCATAAGGCTATGGTGACACACAAATTTTACATCCTCTACTTACAATAACTTTGCTCTTGATTATGATTCCAAGAATTTACCTTGTTTTAAAGCTTGTGATATATGGAAATGGAAAGACAAAGTGTAATCCAAAGTAGTTGGAGAACAACTAGATTTGCTCTTTTTGGCAAGTGGAAAATAAAACATATGAATCTATAAAGACAGTAACTGGATTAATGGCTTTTGGGGGCATATTGCAGGAGAGGTTGGGAGGAAATATGGAGTTAGCCGTAAGGAGTATAAGGAAGAAGAAAATGTTCTTAATTTGAGTGTGGTCATGATTGTAAAACTCTTCTTAATATGATTAAACTATTGAAATGTCTGATATGTGGACTATGTCCCAATAAAACTATCTTAAAAATAATCTAGACAATGAAAGACAATCCAAAACACTCTTTTAGTAATGATGATGACATGGTTTAAATACAATGTCTGTCTGTTTAAGTTTTCTGCCATATAAGGTAGTATGGAGGCTAGCCAGATAGGGATTACAATTCTGTTTCATATTTTAGGCCATATGCTATTAAATTATCCTGAGAATGGCTATCTATTGAAAACTCAGTAAGTAAAAAATAGACACAAACATGATACCAAGAAAAGATCATAAAATTATAGTCACTTGAAATTAAAAATGCAATATGTAATAAAATTGGAAAATCCAATTCTTTCTGTTGTTGATTTTATTGTTCTAAATGTTTACAAAATTGTGAACTGGAAGATATACTCATGAAGCTACTTTAACTGGAATAAAAATAAGACAGCATGTATCAATACCTCTTAGAAATTTGTCATCTTAACTGATATCTTAAATAGAAGCAATATCACATGAGTATTTCAAATACTGCTAGGTGACCCATTAGCGAATGAGTTTCAGTGGAACTTCCAAAGTCAGACAGACTAGGAAGAAAAGTCGTGAAATTCAGTTTTAAAAATCTCTTCATATCTTCCAGTGTGGCTCTAGTCCACACTTCCTTGGGCACTGCAGTCTCATAGCTTGTTCCCTTCCTTACCTAAACTGTACACCTGCTTTGTTTCTTCCAGAAGTTGTCAGGTTTCTAATTACACTAAGCCAAGATTGCCAGCCCCCAAATCACCAGTGCCTGGATCACGCCAGCCTCATCCACTGTGGGCACCTAAGTGGACAACACCTCCCAACAGAGTAGACCCAAAACCTTCAGGTCAAATCCATTTGACAGCTGAAAGCAGGTTTTGGACTTTGAAGAGACATCTTCACCCAGGATCCCCAAAATTTGGGCCCATACTTCTACAGTGGAGAATTTTTGATACCTGGTTTAGGAAAAGTAGGGTTGTCTCCCTAATGGCCTACATACGGAGTTTGGAAAGAAATCAGGCAATGGGAAAAACCAAATTGAGCATGCACAGACCTGGACCCCCTTGGCCCAGGTAAAACCAATACCTTGGTTACACCCACTTTAGTACCTCACATAATTGGGCCTGTGGGGAGCCAAGGGGTCAACCAATACCTTCAATCATTCTCTTTCATATTTAAGGCCATATGTTATTCATCCAGAGGTGTCAAATACCCCAGCTGTGGGAAGGCCAGCTTTCTTTTGCTCTGATCTTGTAGCATGTGAGAGGGTGGGGTGCACATGTGATGCCAGGGGAAGCCCCCTCAGAACCTGCTCTGCTCTTACTTGGGGTTCACCTACACTTGGTATTTAGGCTCTTGTCCCACCTGCTCTTGGGGCGCTCTGCTTCTGGTATCAGGGCATGCTCCAACTCCACACAGGTGAGTGAGCTTCTCCATGTGGTTTTTAGTGCCCCACTTTTGAACCCAGCATGGCCTCCATGTAACTTGGCACTCTTTTCAGGAATAGCATATACCCTGTGAGACTGTCAAGCCTGAAACTTCCCTGTCCTTCACAAAAACTCATTTTGATTACAAAGAAAAAAGAAACCATCAATCACAATGGGATAATATGTGATATAGAACGGAACTTGGCACCACTCCCAATGGCTAGTTTGGAAGATAGTCCAAACTCTTCCGCAAAATGAGCGCTAGCATACCAACAGCCGTGATGTTGGCGCAGAACAGGGCAATAATTTCTTCTCATTCTGCTATGAATCAGAGTTTATTGGAGAGTAGCTAGCAACAATATAACAGTTACATACTCTAATTTTTAAATGTGTTTTATTAGAAAATTATTATGATTCACATTAAGCCCCATTGCCACTGAAATGATTCAAATTCATAAGACACTATAAAGTAAAGCACTGTTACATCTTCTGGTACATCTTTCTTCTGCAGTGTGGCTGTGAAGTTCAATCCACCAGTGTTTGGGGTAGCAGGCAACCCTTTGACTAATGTGCTGCCAGTGTGCTTTGTGGAACTCCCAGGGCTCATGGGATAATTTAGCATCTTGCAATCAAGATACATTGATAATTATTGGCTGGCTGTAGAACTCTTCATTGATTGCTCATATGTTTGTCTAGAATAAATTTGAAGAATGGTAAGACAGCTTCATTAGAGTCGAAATATGAGCTTGAGTCCATCCCATCTGATTTTTGAGAACATCTCAAGAACAAACTTCACAAATTTAGCACAAATGACAAATGACCTGATGAACTGTGGGAAGACATAAAGAATAATGATGAGGAAAGCAAAAGTCATTAAAAAGACAGGAAAGAAAGTAAAGATCAACGTGGATACCAGAAGAGACTCTGAAATTTGCCCTTCATTGTAGAGTGGCTAAAGCAAATGGAAGAAATGGCGAAGGCACATATCTGAATAGAAAGTTTAGAAGGACAGCTCCAGAAGACAAAGTCCAATATTATAACGAAATGTGGGAAACCTACAGTGAGACAACCCAAAGGAAAGAACATGTTCAGCCTATCTTAATTGGAAAGAACATAAGAAAAATTAAAGGCTTGAAAAATTCAGTGAGCAAAATATTGAATGATGGACAAGAATCAAAGAAAATGAAAAGACTGCACAGAGGCACTATGACAGAGAACTCATGAGTCATCATTCCACCAGTGTAATGGATTTTTGTTACATAAACCATGGGATTATGTTGTTTTCATACAAGGAATTTGTAAGTCTTACTTACTTTCAAGTCCCTAAAAATTTGAGAATTTAAAATGTATCTTAAAAAGATTTATGTTGTATTGTTTTCAGTGACTGCTTCTTCCAAATTGGGCAATCAACTCCTTCTTCATAGCCAATTCTTAGACTAAAGTCTATTCACTTTGGGTGAGCCTTCTGGCATTTGAAATCCCAATTACATATCTTCCCACTTCACAGCAACATACAAGCCACTACTGTAGGGTCAATGGAAGGGTCACACAAGTCAGAACCAAATGGATGGCACAAAACAACAACTTTGTTCATCCCCACTCTAATTGTTATGTTGCAGATGTGGTATGTTTTTGTTTTCTTTTGTTTCCCTCTCCACACCCCAGTATGTTTTTATATTTACATCTGTTTTTTTTTTAAAGAGAAATCAGATTAGGTCTGCTTTAAAAAAAGTATTATGATTATTCCTAAACTTGAAAAAAATTTAATTTTCTAAAACAGTTTAATTTTATTTATTACTGACATATTTTTAGTATATATCTTTATCTCATTATATTCTTTCCACTTTTTTGCCTTAGATACTCAATAGTTTTTTTATTGTCGACAACATTTCTGAAATTTCATTTTGGGCACTCTCTTGAGAATCTGCTTTATATTCTTTTGAATTATATAAATGGTGACAAACCATTCTCTCAGTGTCCATGCTGTAATCTAAAATAAGTGCCTGGAGGCAATGTCAATAAAAGTTTTCTTAATATGGTGCCAGACAAGATGGATCATATGATTTTACATAAAAAATCATGTGCCATTCTGATTAAATGAGACATTTTGCACTTAATCAGAGCCATAAGTACAAGCTCTGAAGTCAACACAGAAGATTAGTTAGAAACACATTTTCACAAAGGCTATTATTTCAAGTTCAATACTTTCTTGGATGTATATATATTTATTTTTGCTATTCTAAGGTCTCATTCCCATTTAGTCAAATACTTGTACACTATGGCCAGAAATCCAAAAGACAGATAAATCATAAATGAAAAATTATTCAAAATAAGAAAATAAAAACAGACTCAATAAGGCTGTAAATTATAGTCTTTCTGAGTAAATCCTTTACATTCAACTTAAAGTGCAAAATCTTTTACTTCAAAGTAGCTGAATTTATTCATGACTGTTTAACAAATATGTGAAGCAAAACTATTTTTGCAGATGAAAAATGAAGTAAAAATCAGTATAAAAACTTCAAACTAGAGTGTGCTTGTGATAAAGGTTAATGAGGAAAAGGACTACAGAAAAAGAGAGTGGTAAACATGAAGATTTTATGCATTGTTAAGCTAATTCTGATTCAATATACACTCATAACGCTCATATATTATAGCTATGCTACTAATTTGAATAGCTAATGTCATTTATGAAGAAAGCAGTCATACTTCCTGGATAATTGCTGTGTATCTATTAAAATGAAGCATGGGCCCTTTTACATGTACATTTATTTGGTTCTTGCTCTGCTTTGCATGTTTCCCCTTCATTAGATCTGCTGAAATGTCAACCTTGCTACGTTGGGGAAATCTATCATTAAACAGCTTTATAGTAATTACCTCTGTCATAAAAACACAAACCAAATCCACTTACATCAAAGTTACATAAATATATTGGTGAGAAGGTCATCCTATAACACTGTTCCTCATTTGAAAACATTTTGAATCACACTCTAAGCACTAGTTCTTTCATGGACTTTGGTTACACTCTTTAGAGTAACATTTGATCTTCCTGTAGTGATGTGATTTGGAGGTAGTTTCCAAATACGGAAGAATCTAAGACTTCAGCAAAAAGAATAAGAATTGACATTTTTCATGAGATGATCAATTTTATAATTTTTATAAGATGATCAATAAGTGTTTTGAGTTACTAGAAACTAAACAGAATCAGTCACTTCCAGTGCCTTTCTTCTCTCTTTAATATTTTCACACAAAAATTTTTGTTGGTTCAAATATTCTGATATTAATGATGCTGCTCAGATCCATAATGTCAGGTCCAACCAAAGAGCCTTATGCACAACAGCAGGAACCACTGCCAGAGTTATGCAATCCTCACAAATATTCCTATGTTTGAGCTCATTGCTGCAGTCAGTGCCAATCCACTTCCTTGAAGCCGTTCCTCTTTTACTCTGGCAGTCTACCAAACATGATATCCTTCTGTAGGGACCCATCTCTCCTGACATGTTCAGTATGTCAACATGTTCCAATTGTGTAAGCTTCAACATTCTTCCCTCTAGAGAGCACTCTGGATGTTCTGGGTACTTTGCATGTTGTTTCCTAGCACCGTGAATAAATGAATTGCTTTTTTTCCAATCTTCTTCAGTCAATATCCAACTTTCACAAGTGTATATAGCAAATGAAAAAAGCTTGAGTTATATGTGCCTTGATCCTCAAAGGAAAAACCTTGCTTATCAATACTCTGAAGAGGTCTCGTGCAGCAGATATGCCTAATGCAACATGTCTTTTAATCTCTTGATTGTTGTTTCATAAACACTGATTTTTGATCGAGGCCAGACAAAAGCTTTGACAACTTCAACCCCTTCTCCATTTACCATGAGGTTACCAGTTCAGATTTGCATTCTTTTTACATCCAACGGGAATCAGAACTGAAGGCAGAAATCCTTGATTATCTTCAACAAGTGCTTCAAATTCTCCCTTTCTTCAAGTAAGTTTGTGTCATCCACATATTGCAGGTTGTCAATAAGCCTTCCTTCAATCCTGATACCTATCTTCTTCATATAAGCCAGCTTTTCTGTTTACTCCCTCAGGATATAAGATTGAATGAGTCCAGTGAAAGGACACAACCCTGATGCCTACTTTTCCTGATTTTAAACAGTGCATCATTACCTTGCTCCCTTCCCACAACTGCTTCTTGATCCATGAACAAGTACCTAATAAGCACAGTGAATTGTTCTGGAATTCCCATTCTTCTCAAAATTATTATCGGTTGCTATGATTCACACAGTGAAATGCAATGACATGGTCAATAAAATAAAAGTAATCATCTTTCTGGTATTTTCTGCTTTGAACCAACAACCATATGACATCAGCAAAGATATATCCCTTATCCTCATCCCCTTCTAAATCCAGTCTGAAATCCTGGTAGGTCCCTGTCAGTGTTCTGCTATAATCATTGTTAGATTATCTTCAGCAAAATTTTACTTGCACATGATCACAGTGATATTGTATTTAATAGGAACAAGTCATTGGTCTTTCAAAAGTCTATCATGCAATCTCCAGCTTTATTTCTATCATGAAATACATGTTTTCCAAATACTCTTCTCCCTTCTTTGTTTCTAATTTTTGCATTCAAATGGCCCAGAATCATTAATTCATCTTCATTGGTTGCATGTTTGATCAGTTTCTATCTGAAGTCATTGGTAGAGTTTTTCAATTTCTTCATCATTAGCTTTTGCGGATGGTACATACATTTGAATGATAGTTGTATTGGTTGGATTTCCTTGAATAGAGATAGATACAATCCTATCACAGAAAACATTACATTTCAAGATTGATTTTACAAAGTCTTTTTTGAATGCCATGCAATTCCTCTTGATTGTGCTCTTACTAGGATAGTAAACCATATGTTTTCTAATTCATAATGGTCAGTAGTAGTCCATTTCAGCTTATTCATGTCTAGGATATTGATGGCGCACTTCATTTTTGTCCACTTCCAATTTTCTTGGTTTCGCACTTCCCAGATTCCAAGTTCTAATCACGAGCAGATTTTTGCAGCTTGTTTTTCTTACCTTGAGCCATGCCCCTTAACAAATGAAGGCCCCCCAGGCTCCAGTGCTGTAGACATTATCTCACTCACAGCATCGTGATGAACTCCACGCAGGGTAACCAGTTACTTCTCAGTCACATTTTGAATGTCCTTTTAGAGAAGGGTTCTATCCTCTGGCACCATTTCTGACAATGTTTATTCATGAGTCCTTCACTCTCAGAATGTTTCAAAGCTATGCATAAGGCTTTCAGTGGCTCTTTCCTCCGAAGTGAGCAGTCAAATCCTTCATTGACTCTTCTTAGTATGGAAGCGCTTTTGAAGCCTGTTCACTTCTGGTGATCCTGCTGGCATTTAAAATACCAGTGGCATAGCTTCCAGCATCACAGCAACACACAAGCCACCACAGTATGACAGACTGACAGACAAGTGGGGGAAGCCATGCCCCTAGGTAATTATTAATCCAATTACTCACCCTATAGATTTATGTGTCCTGGATTTCATATACAGAAAATTTTGTACAACCTTAACAAGAGGGGAAAAAACAAAACAAAAAAGAAAGCAGAAAATTTTAAAATTAAAATAACTTTAAAATGGGTCAAAACGGTGAATCAGGTGATAAAATGTCATGTTTTAACCTGAAGACATTTGGAAATTAGGTATTTTCAATCTTCTGTATCAAACTTTTATTGAAGTCACAATAATAAAACCTTTATTATTGTTATTGTCAGCCCCCCCCCCCAACCCAGGAAAAATGAGCTTCTTCAAGTTCTCCATTTTTCCCTTTCTAAACATTGGCCTGTGCTAAGATTATTGTTTGCCTAGTATCTCTCTTCTTTTCCCTTCATGGTTTCCTTTCCTCATTCTCAAGATTCATTTATTCCCTAAGAAAGGACTTTAAATTTAATGTAAGTCACACATTGTTCTCTTTATGGTAATTCTATTCTGTTAGAGTATGTAAGTTATTTAATTTTCTGTTTACTTGACAGTGTATTGAAAGGCAGATTAAGGTGCAGCATTTTATTTTTATTTCTTTGTGAATCAACAAATTCATTAGTTTGAATGCTGGTAATTACACACCCAGGGATTTCTGAATTTGTCACTTCCTGCAAAAAGCACCTTTTTATTAAGATAGTTGTCTTGATATATATTACACATTCCAATGTATCCAGTCACATACAATTCTGTTGTTCACTCATATCGGGTGAGGTTGAATCATCCATGCTATCAGCTCTGTCCCTCCCCCCTTCCCTGTACCTTCAAGGAACCACCACTGTGCCACTGCCTCTGAGCAGTCGTGCACCTTGACCTTCATGTACTAGTGATCATAAATATACAAATGAACATACACAAATCAAACATGGTCAGTGTGATAAATCACATAATAACCTTACTAGTAAGAGGAGGAAATGTTAAAGACTTGAGGATAAATCGATGCACTGAAGCTTTATCCAAAAAGGAGGCAATATATTAACTGATGGCTTCCAGAAATTCAGACCATGTTCATCAGCAAAGGAACAAAGGATTTCATTGTATATATCATGTGGATATTGGTAGAAAACCAAGAACACAAGAAAGATGGTTGTGTGTGTGGTTGTGACTGTGGGTGGGTAGGTGTGTTAAATGACTATGAAAGTGACAAGAAAAAAGCATTCAGTTGTGGATCATCACAAATTACAGATAGAGTGAAGAAGAATAGAAATTCTAGAATACTTAATTGTGCTTAGAAAACTGTACATGGATCAAGAGACATTTGGGGGAACAGTACAGGGAGTATTGCATGGCTTAAAATTAAGAAACGTGCTTCTCACTACATATTTAATCTGTATGTTGATCAAATAATCAGTGAAGCTGAATCATATGAAGAAGAATGCAGCACCAGTATCAAATGAAGCCTTTTTAACAACATTCAATATGCAGATGGCATAATCTTGCTTAGTAAAATGAGGAGGACTTTAAGTACTTGTTGATGAAATCAAACACTGCCACCTTGCAGTATAGAATATAAATCAATGTAAAGAAAACAAAAATCCTCACACTTGGATCAGTCGGTACTATTATAATGAAGGAGAAAAGATTATAGTTGTCAAGGATTTTGTTTTGTTTGGACTCACCATCAGTGATCTTAGAAGCAGCAGTCAGGAGAGCAGCGACATGTTGAATTGGATCACTTTGCTACATAGTATCTCTTTAGAGTCTTGAAAAGCAAGGGGGTTACTTTGAAGAGGAAGGTGTGCCTGACCCTACATGTGAGATGGACATAGAATAAGGATGATTGAAGAATTGTTGCATTTGAATTGTGCTGCTGGTGAAGAATATAAAAACTACCATGGACTCCCAAAAGAATAAATAAATCTGTCATGGAAGAACAACCAGAAGTCATGAAAGGATTAACACCCTCTGTGAGTGGTTCTCAAGTAGGGATTTCTGTGGACTGACTCATATGTATATTTCAGTTCCCTTTGTCTTGCATGAGCTAACTGCCAGGCATTTTCTCACTGGCTCCAAAAATTCCTCAGTAAAATTGCCTAGAAAGCATTTTCATGGATTTCCTTCCTTAACTCACTTTCTAATATCCCTCTAATTGCTCCTAAAATCACTTCCTTAAGAAAATTATAGACATATGATAGAAGATAGATAGATAGATGATAGGTAGATAGGTAGATCGATGTGTCAGTGTCTCTGGAGTCTATATGTAAGAAAACTCAGTTAAGCTGTCTTCTACTGATTCACTCAAAGACACAATATGGGTTAGCTACACTCATAGAATTGAAAGGTTAGACTCATAGTCTCAGAAAACCTAGACAGAATGTTTGATGGCAGTTGATTTTCCTTTTGGGGGGCAGGGGGGTCGAGGGATGGAGGGAGTGTGGGGAGGTATGAGAACACAACCAGAAACTAAAAACATCTTCTGAGACATGATAAACGATTATGAGAACTAATGCTGAACAATTTGGTAATGGAAGAGTGAGGAGGAAGTTGACAAAAATAGCCCTTCTTGATCACTGAATGTGACAATGTCCTTGGCAGCTTTAATCTATGTCTAATTTATAACATTTCTTTACTAGGCAGTACTTACTGGTCTTGAGAATGTCCAAAAGAAATATTGTAGCTCATCATGACAAGATTCAGTTCTCAAAAAGAAAAGACTCCATAAAACCTTGGGAAATCTGTTAGTATTTGAGTTTATGTAGTTTACAAAATACACATAACATTTTTTACCTCCCCTTCGTTATTTCTCCTTTTTCCTACTGAAAACCTCAAACACCTTTACACTTTGGAAACCACAATATAGGCCTGACTTGACACAAGTTGATGTGATTTCCCAATGACTTATCAGACCTACAATTTTGTTTCAGAGCTACAATTTTAATATGACCAAGTCAGAGCCTATTCTATTGGTATTTCTCTGTCTGCATTGCATTCCGTGATGAGCCGCATTTATTTTTGTTCAATGGAATACTAAAATGTTTGCTGCCGGACAGCAAAAGATAACTTACATTCTCAACAGCACTTGTTTCCAGTTTTTAAAGCCACTTAACACCTTTCAAGTATGAATATGTCTACCACAGCTAGTTAGCATTTTTGTTGGATTTTTTGTTTTTGAGCTCATTATATTTTGCTATGATAGTTTTAAAGGTTGACAATCCAGGAAGCATCTCTAGGACTAACTTTTTGTTTAAAGAAATTAAGAACAAAACTGCAAAGCTCTCTAAGATCTAAAAATGAAGCTTCACCAATTATTGATATCTTTAATTTTTAATATTGCATTTCAGGTATCGATATCATAGCCAGTGTAGTCAGTGTTTACTAAAGGCCATGCAGCCTTAAAATGATGTAACTTTTGGGCTGAGCCCCAGTGGTGTAGTGGTTGAGTGTGGCACTGCGGCCAACTGGCTGGGCGGTTCAAATCCAGCAGCAGCAAGGCTGGGCCTCCCACTCCCACCAGAGGGCAGTGATGCCTAAAAAAATTTTTTTAATTATAAAAAAAAAAAGAAAGCAAAACAATGATGTGACTTTGCACCATTTGAAAACTGCTAAGAACAAGATATAATTATGAGCCAGGTGAGGAAGAAACTCCACAACATGAATTCTTTTTGGGGGGGACAACGAGTTATAAAAAATATATATAGAAATATTCTCATAAAACCAAAAGACTGGGCTGAGCCCCGGTGGCGTAGTGGTTGTGTGCGGGACTGCAGCCCACTGGGATGGAGGTTCAATTCCAGCAGTGGGGCTGGGTCTCCTACTCCCACCACCGGAGAGC
>PVJH01036177.1:0-19009 GCA_004026705.1 Nesogale talazaci | reverse complement strand
AAAAGGCAAGATTTCAAAATACCTGAGGAACACAATGACTGAATTTCAGTAAAAGTGAGTAAACTCAGAGTCATAATCAGAGATTTTTGATAATTCTCTCAAATAATAGAACAAGTTGTCAAAAATATGATAAAAAAGATATAGAATACTTTAGCACTGCCAACCAACTTAACTTGATTGGAATTTAAAGTTGAATTTAGGAAAATTGTTACAGCATAAAATACCTACAGAAGAAAAGAAAAAAACTAAAAAAACTCCAACAGTACATTAAACCCAGGAAGCAGAAGAGCAGGAATCAGGGTGGGCACTTACAAGGTCAAGTGAGCATTGGACTGCTAACCTCAAGTTCAGTATCCAAACCCACCGACCACTCGGTGTTAGAAAGATGAGATTGCTGCCTCCCATAAAGATCTGTCAAATCTTAGAAACCCTATCTAGCTTCTCCATGAGTTTGGAATCAACTCCAATGGCAGTGTTTTTCATATCAATAACTGTTAGGGAGCAGTTTATACCTTGGTTCTGGCTTCGCAGAGCTGAAAGAATTCACAGGGCACAAGTTCTTTTGTAAATCTAAGTAACTTTATGAGGAAACGAGAAGGTTCAGATATTCACAGGAAATCCCAGCATCTAAGAGAAGGAAATCCCAAAAGAGCACCCCAAGAGAGAGCCAGTGAGAGAGTTCCGGCCGCAGGGCTAGGGCATAACCTGTGGCCCCACTCTCTGACCCGACCCCCACAAGAGCACAACTGAACAGGAAAAGAGTAAAACAGAGCAGTCAAAGAGGTGTGACCTTCCCATGACTGTCTCTTGTCTCCTCCAGCTGGGGAGATGTGGTTGAAGGTATTGGCCAACCTCATTGGCTGAGTTTAAGGGCACATGAGTGATGTCATGTGACTGGGCCTAGTCTGTGCACCCAGGTCTAGTCTGCACCCAGGTGGACCTCCCACTTGGGCATAGAGGGCTTGTGTCTGAGTTGCTCAGTTTGGATATTTCCCTAGGTGTCTAATTAATGTGCCTGATGTCTTCCCAACCCCTTTGTTGGGACCCTATGTAGCCATCTGGGGGAGACAAACCCCTCCCCCCCTTAGTCCCTATTCTGGCTACCTAACATGACTAGGTTATTCAAAGGAATCAAGTTAGCAAAAGGAACATGTCACCAAATTCATGTGACATTGATAAAATGTCTACATTTTAACACTTTGGATCAATTTAGTTCTAAAAAGACAGTATGCTAACGTTGATGTGTTTCTTACTGTTGCAAACATCACATTCTTTGGATGCTATGTGAGAGTGCTGTGTACCACAACTAACGTTTTTTTTTCCTGCTTGCTTTTTGACTGGTTGAGTACTTCAGTTTCTAGAGATAGCTGACCCTTGAAAAATTATCTCAGGAAAATGGATGGTGGTGGTGTCGTGGTTGTGCGCGGGACTGTGGCCCACTGGATTGGAGGTTCAATTCGAGCTCCCAGGAGCAAAGGCTGGGCCTCCTACTCCCACCACCTAAGGGCAGTGATGCCTAAAAAAATTAAAAAAAAAAAAAAGAAAATGGATGGCATATTTCAACTAAAAATGTACATGTTTAATTTAAAACTAAAAATCCAGCAACAGTTGCTTAGAAGTAATATTTATTTTAGAATAACACTTCTTATGCACTTGAAAGTAGCTTATTATGCATCTCAGTTCACTTTCTTATTATTGTAGAATTATGCTTTGCTGCTGTCATGCTAGAATGATTTCAAATGTCATATGGAAATAAAAATTGTGTTTTGCCAATCTGAAAGTAAATGAAGAACACTTAAAAAGAGAAAAAGAGAAGAAACCAAGAAAATAAAAATCAGAAAAACTGAGACTTAAAGTTGCTTACTTGAGAAAATAAAACAGAATGATCAGAAAAAGAGAATAGACACAAATTAACAGCATCGATACTGTGATTGCTGATTTCACTACAAGTTGTATGGATTATGTGTGGAATACTGAAGGACTGGATAAAATGGTAAGTGACCAAATTGCACATGCTCATAATCATGGGTGTGGAAAGCTGACCCTGGAGGGAGAGGATATCACAGTTATGAGATAGAGATGATTCCGAATACACATTCTCCACTGATAACTGTCCCCACAACTTTAAAGAAGTCTCCAAATTGCATCTGAGCACTCACTGTGTGCCTGGAGGCTGTCTTTAAGTGTAATAATTTGTATCAAGCATATTTGTATACATGTTGCGTGACACAAATGATGTATTGAATCTTATAAAAACTGTAAGCGCCCCCAATAAAATCTTTGGAAAAAATTAAATTAAGTGGAGGGGAGAGAGTGAGTAGGAGATGAAAGAAATAAGAATGGCAGCTTGTTAAATTTGTTGAAGCTGGATGATGACTACATACAGTGTTCCAGTAATATCCATATATATGGTTTTGTTTGTCTTGTGTGATGTGGTAGTTACATGATTTGGTGTCAATTTTGAGGATTCAGAGTGAAGGCGTACAATCTAGCCTGTCAATCAGGTAGTAGCTTGATGACCTCATTTGGAGGCGCTGAGAAGTTAAATAGCTTGCTGGAGGCGGGACACATGCTCACTTCCTATGAGACATCCCTGTGCAGAAGACATATGGAGAGAGACTGAAGGACCCAGACCTCTGGAGCCGGGGAAACCACACGGAGACCCCTGCCTGCACTGAGAGACTTACAATGTCACTCGGTCCACAAGACTTCCCACCCCCTGGTCTGTGATCTTCCTGCATTCATTGTCATTGTACATGTTTCATGAGTCTGAAGAGGACTTTATAGATAGGTATCGGACATAGGGGCTAATATCAGACTTATGGACTTGATCTGGACTGGGCTGGGATGTTTTGTCAAGATTCAATTGTTCATATAAAGTTCTTTCTTACACACTCACACACACACACACAGAGTATTTAGTTTCTGCTGTCCATTCCACCCAAGGTGCAGCCACCCCCTTCCCAAACCAATGATAGATAGTTCCCTAGCATCCCCGGTTGAGCCAGTGTAGGGACGTCCAAGGGTAAGGTGCTAGCTTACCTTTAGTATCGGCTCACTCTGTTATGTATTTGCCTGCTGGAGCTTTGGAAGCCCCACGACTATAGAAACCCATTGGAAAATAGATTTGTTCTCTTGATCCTGACATCAGGAAAGGAGAGCCTTTCTGTCACTTCATTTCCTCTAACTGCGCCACCGTTCCTCAGGACTCGTCGGTCATGGGGTCATGACCCACAAAAATGAAAGGAAATAATGGTATATTGAAAACAAATATGCCAATAGTTTCTATGACAGGAACATTCTTTGAAAGATGTAAAATACTAAAGTTTACACAAGAAGAAACAGCATGAGCAGCAAACTTCTTTAACACTTATTAAAGATTACTTCACAGGTAAAAACCACACACACCTGGTTCCAGGTCCAAATGGTTTGCTTCACAGCTAAATGCTACAAAAATGAAATCACGATAGCTGTACAACAACTCTTCCAACAATGGAATAGTAAAATAGAGACAAGGGGTCCTGGTGGCACAATGCTGAAGTGCTCAGCTGCTGACTGAGAGGTTAGCACGTTTCCCTCACCAGCTGCTCTGCAGGAGAAAGATGGAGCAATCTGCTCCTGAATAAATGTGCAACCTTGCGAGTTTCATGGAGCAGTTCTGCTCTGTCCTGTAAGGTGACTATGAATAATAATTTATTATATGGCAATGTTATTTTATTTTAAAAATCAATTTATTGGGGGCTCATTGACACACAACTGTTATTGACATATCCATTGTGCCAAGCACATTTGTTGCTGTCATCATTCTCATGGCTATTGTTTTATGATACAGATAGATAAATATGTGCTCTGCGGAGGTAAGTACATATGTTTGTGAGTAGGCAGGTAGGTACAATTGGATTTTTCAGACCATAAGATGCATGCTCTAAAAAACAAAAAACAAAAAAAATAAATGAAAAAGGGCTGAGCCCCGGTGGCGTAGTGGTTGTGCGCGGGACTGCGGCCCACTGGGACGGAGGTTCAATTCCAGCAGTGGGGCTGGGCTTCCTACTCCCACCACCGGAGAGCAGTGATGCCCCAAAACAAAACAAAACAAAACAAAATATGCATGCTCCCCACCCTCAAAGTAGGGAGAAAACAAGGGTGTGTCTTTGGTCCAAAGGTGTGGTACCCCCGAACATTTTAGTATACTGGTATCATTTGGTTAGAATATTTATTTCTTGTTTTCCTACTCTAAAAACTGGGTGTGTCTTATGGTCACCTATGTCTTATGGTCCAAAAAATATGATACATAGCCAGGCAGATCAATATGTAGATAGATAGATAGATTCCACTGCCACTGAATTGATTCTGACCCACAGGGACCCGGCTTGGAGTTTCAGCAGCTGTACATATTTCTGGGGACAGATAGTCTCATTGTTCTCTGGTGGAGTGACTGGTGGATTAGAACTTCTAATCTTTCAGTTATCAGTCCAATGTTTACCTGGCAGCACCTCTAGGGCTCTTAGAAAGTAGACAGACAGATAACCTTTGTGAGCCAAGCCTTATCCTGATACCAAAACCAAACACACTGTCCATTCTGGCTATTATGTAGAGGGTTTTTAAGACTTTAAATCTTTAAAGAAACAGATAGCTTCATTTTTCTCTCTGACGGAGAGTAGCTGATGGATTTGAACTGTCAACCTTCTGACTAGCAGTCTAATGTCTAACCCACAGCACCATCAGGGCCCTGTGATCATCTCAAGCTATGAAGAAAATGCACTTAACAAAACCCAATATCCATCCTTAATAAAAATTCTCAGAAAATTAAGATGTCTATTTATAATTAATGGTGAAAACTTGATAATGGCACCTGATAAGGATGCACACTTTCTTCAATGGTCTCCAATATGGTCTAGTAATTATAGTCAGTGCATTTGGGTAAGAAAAATAAACAGCATTCGGATTGAAAAGGAAGGAAAAATAGTTCTTGCTTTTTTTTTTTTAAACCAATGTCATCCTCTGAAATCAAGTGGCATTTGCAAAAACTAAAACAAACAAAAAGATCAGGTAACATACACACACGCACACTGTACAATTGCATTTCTAAAAAGCCTAAAAAATGTAGAATAGTTGATAGTGCCTGGAAGTAGATGATTGGTTGCAGATGGATAGGCAAGAGTCAGGGAGGCATAAGATGACAGTTTGACACTCACTTAGTGCCCCAAATGTTAAACTTATTTGGGGTGTATTTGACCTGCTGATTTAAAAAATGACACCAGTTTCACCCTGTTGGCTCGAATTTTTGAGATACAGAATGAGCCATACACAACTCTTCACTCTGCTAACCCATAAAAAGATCAGGATATCGGGCTGAGCCCCGGTGGCGTAGTGGTTGTGCGCGGGACTGCGGCCCACTGGGATGGAGGTGCGAGTCCAGCTCCACGGAGCAAAGGCTGGGCCTCCTACTCCCACCACCCGAGGGCAGTGATGCCCCCCCCCTCAAAAAAAATCAGGATATCTTCATGCTGTGTTAGCTAGCCTGAGCTAGAGAAAGTTAATGCGGGCTTTATTTAAAGCAGTTTCTGTTGCACTAAGTATTTATGTCAAGTTATACTTCATATGGTGTCCTTTGACCCAAAGATACATTTGAATAGTGCAAATAACATGCACTTGGATTTTTCCCCAAGGATCACTTCACCTTTATTAGGACCTGAATAGCAGGCAGTTCCAATTTGTTGTCGTTAAGAGGGGCTAGAAATAAGAGTCATTGTACAATAAATGAGGACGCTGATGGTATAGTGGGCTATATGTTTGACTACTAATCACAAGGTCAGCTTTTCGAGCTCACCAACCACTTGACAAAAGAAATATGAGACTTCCTGCTCTCATAAAGATTTACAGTAGAAGTCCCCCTCTCTCCTTATAGTGTTGCTGTGAGCATAATGGATTGATTGGTAATGAGTTTGGTACAATAAATAGTCACATGTTCTGAAACCTGAATGAATTTGTCAGAGTACGAACTTTTTTTTTTTTTTAGGCATCACTGCCCTGGTGGTGGGAGTAGGAGGCCCAGCCTTTGCTCCTGTGAGCGGGAATTGAACCTCCGTCCCAGTGGGCCGCAGTCCCGCGCACAACCACTACGCCACTGGGGCTCAGCCCGAACTTCTTTTTAGTATATGTGCCGCCGAAGCAAGCACTAGAGTACAAACTTCTTTATTAAAATCAAAATGTTCCAATATTCTTATAAGATGGCACAACTTCACCTGCGCACAGAAACTCTTAAAAGAAAAGTTAGAATTTTTCTTATAAAGAAGCTTGGTGTCAACCTCACCTCTGCAACATCTACCATGAGCTATCCATTAATTTCTGTATATTAAAATGTTTTCTGAAATGTTTATCACATAATTTGAAGGAGAAAAATGTAGTTCTTCGTAACAGCTATGAAAATTGCTATGAAGTCTTACCTGCTCAACACTCTCAATTGCCCTCACAACTCCAAAGTTGTGCCTGTTCAATTTTCTTTTTGTTTTTCACTCTTCCGGGTTTGTAGTATCCAGTTTATAGTGTCTGTATGTATCGCACAGCCTGCCATATCAAAAAGAAAAACCCACTGCCATTTAATTGATTCCAGTGCACAGTGACCCTATTGTAAAGTGACCAGACGTCATGCTTTTTAACAATTTAACAACGTCCCACGGCATTTTAAACTAAAATAAATATATTACAATACTATTTTGTGTTCTGTGAAAATTTTTGTTGCTCCATATAGACCAACATTTTTTTTGTTTGCTTTTTGGGCATCACTGCCTCTGGTGGCCGTGGGAGCTACCCAGCGCTGCTCCTGAGAGCCGCCCCAGGATTTGAACTGCCAAGCCCGTGGGCCACAGTCCCGCACTCAACCACTTAACGCCACTGGGGCTCAGCCCCTAGACCAAATTTCTAATCAAGAACCCTCCCCCACCCCAGGTCAATGGTGTCCTGTTTAATATGTGGTCACTTTACCCTACAGGACAAAGAAGCACTGCACTTTGGGTTTCCAAACCTTACAGTCTTTTCAAGGTTACAGAGTGACTGGTGGGTTAGAACTACCGACCTTCTGATTGGCAGCTCAAGGTGTAACCAACTAGCTGTGCACAGCTTCCCCTGGAAGCTCTTCTTTTTTGTCTTATCCTGTCATTTGTGGATCTGAATTTGACTCATGTTTAAAACCAGAATGATAAATTAAGGTAACAATAGCTGAAAATATAGTAGAGCACCATATTTAAGAAATTAGACCTGATGTGGTTTTTCTAGTGCAATTTCCCCAAATAACCCCAGGAAAGTCTAAAATTCAAAACAATGTTTTTTTGTTGGGCTGTGTTATCAAGGGGCATCAGGTGACCATGGATCACTAGTTTGATCCCATTCTCTGTGCACTTCAGAAGATTAAGTAGTTCCGCCATCTTGAATCTGCCCCATCTATTTCACTCTTAGGATAAGTACTTCTTGCTAGGCATAAGAAACATAATTTGATATGAGATGAACTGAAAGAGAGAGAGTAAAATATTTTAACTATATGTTAAAAATGTAAAACAAATATTATCAATTAACTCATCAACATTTAACTTTAAAGTAAAACATCAAAAAGAATAGTTAATTAAATGCTACCATTGTGAGGGCACAGGGGACCCTTCTACTCAAACTTCATCCCAGAACTCTGCATGCTGGAGCCACACTTACAGACACTGGTTAAAAACACCTCTACCCTGAAACAGAAAAAAATCAGTCAACATTAGAATGAAAGTTATGCTCTATTCTGATGAAATGTAATGCTCAGATAAAATAAATGTGCTTACATTATTATAATTTTTTCACATTCAAAAACAAGGATCTTCTATTTTCAGATACTTCTTAAACCTAAAGCAGCAGCTTCTGCTTGTATACCTGGAATTGATTTGGAAGATTAGCCTATTTCCCTGCTGGAGAACATGGATAAAAGAGAGTAGGTAGAATTGACAGGTTTTGTGTTTATTAGTTTTTGAAACTATTTAGCTAAATGACAACCCTGGTAGCCAGGCCTCAAGATGGTCCCCAATGATGTCACCTACTTTTATTCTTACTTTTGTGTAATTTATCCACATTGTACCAAGGTTAGAACATGCAGAAGCGAGGACACGCCATTTATGAAATTAGGTTATAAAAGATACTGCAGCTTTTGTCTTCCTTGAGCACTGCCTCCTTCTTTTTCCTCCTAGGATCTTTCCACAGAATGAAGTTGCTTTGTCATAAACAACCTTATATGGCCCACAAACAAGAAATTATAGCTTCCTGCCAACAGTCAAATGGATGAGTTTGGAAGTAGATCTAGACTTTAGAGTCTAGAGCAGCGGTCCTGAACCTTCCTAATGCCATGACCCTTTAATACAGCTCCTCAAAAAAATACAGCTCCTCATGTGGTGGTGACCCCCAACCACAAAATTGTTTTTGTTGCTACTTCATAGCTATAATTTTGCTACTGTTATGAATCGGGTGACCCCAGTGAAAGGGTCATTTGACCCCCAAGGGGGTCACAACCCATAGGTTGAGAACCACTGATCTAGAGTCTAGACCCAGTTAAGTCTTCAGAAAGCACAGCTTGACGGGAACATTATGAGAACCTGAGCCTGAACAACTGGGGAAGCCACTCCTAGATTCCTGAACCTTGAAACTGTGAAAGAGTTAGTATTGGTTTAATCTGCTAAATTTTAGGGATAATTTCTTATTTAGCAATAAATATAGCTCCTGTACCAAAAAATTAATCATTCTTTCTCCACTAATAACCAAGCTCATGGATTTTAGCTACTCCTTTAAACTGAGAATTTGGACTCTGATCACAGCAAGAAGAATGGGTATCTCATACATAGCATTTTTCTGTCTTTGTGTATGTAAGAATGGCATGTGGAAAAATTAAAGTTTCACTGCCTTAACCCTTATCATGACATTAAATGTAGTTTCTTAAACTGATAATCATGTGTCATTCCAGGTAGACTAGAGGAACAAACTCATAGACACGCATATGGATATAAGAAAAGGGTTTATATAAAAGAGGAATGAGACATTGAGAAAGTATCCCAACCCAGTCCAGTGCAAAGTCATAAGTCCGATATTAGCTCATATGCCCGATACCAGTCTATAATGTCTCCTTCCAAGTCACGAAGTCACAGGTCAGTGGGTGCAGAATTCTGGGACTGGCAGGGGTCTCCCCATGGCTCCTCACTTCCAGGGATCAGGGTTCATCAACAGCATCCAGTGGTGGCAGAAGGAACTCATCGTTAGCAAGGGACCCCACATGGCCTCTCCAGTTGCAGAGGTCTAGCTCCATCAGGGCAAAGCCCTGTGGTTTCTCCTGTGGTTCCTCAAACACTGCCATCTTGTCTTGTCCGTGATTCATCTCTCTGAGACTAACTCCCAACAACTGGGGAGATAGCTTCTCATCTTCACGAGGGAAATATCGCGAGATTTCCCAGAAGTCTCAGGAGAAAGCCATGCCCACACAGAGGCCTCATTCGCTACTCAATGGCTATTTCCAGATTAACAAGCTAGACTCTACCCTACATCTCAATCATGAAATTAACATAAGCACATGACTGCCACAGAAAAAATTAATCATTCTTTCTCCACTAACAACCAAGCTCATGGCTTTTAACTACTCCTTTAAACTGAGAATTTGGACTCTGATCACAACAAGAAGAATGGGTATCTCATACACAGCATTTTTCTGGTTTTGTGTATATAAGAATGGCATGTGGAAAAATTAAAGTTTCACTGCCTTAACCCTTATCATGATGTTAAATGTTTTTTTTAAACTGATAATCATTAGTCTTTTTTCCCCCAATGATTCTATTGGGGGCTCTTACAGCTCTTATAACATTCAATGCATCATTTGTATCAAGCATATTTGTACACATGTTGCAATATTCATTTCCAAATATTTTTTACTTGAGATGTTGGTATAAGCTCCTCTTTCCCCCTCCTTTTTTATTTTTTATAAATCATTTTACTGGGGTTCATACAACTCCCATCACGATCCACACATACATCAATTGCATGCAGGCCACATTTGCACACTTGTTGCCATCATCACTCTCAAAACATCCTCCCTCCACTTAGGCTTCCACTACCAGCTCCCCATGTTTCCCTTCCCTCCCCCTCTCTCCCACGAACCCTTAATAATTTACAAATTGTTGTTACTTTTTCATATTGTACACTGTCCAATGTGTCTCTTCACTCACTTGCTCGTTGTCTGTGCCCCAGAGAGGAGGCTATATGTAGATGCTTGAAATCGGACCCCCCCTTTCTACTCTCCCATCTCTCCACCTTCCCAGTATCACCACTCCCACCACTAGTCCTGAGGGATCATCTATCCTAAATTCCCCATGTTTCCAATTCCAGTGTACATTTTCTGGCCTCGCTGGATTTGGCAGACACAGATTTAAAGCATTTCTTTTAGAATCAACTTATGGGGGAAATCCAGCCCCCCACATCGAATCAGAGGTTCAGTGGGCTCAATTGTATGGTTTATATATATATGTGTGTGTGTATGTAATATATATATATGTGTGTGTGTGTGTGTGTGTTTGTGTGTGTTGGGCATCACTGCCTCTGGTGGTCGTGGGCGCTACCCAGTGCTGCTCCTGAGAGCCGCTGCTGTATTTGAATGGCCAAACCTGCGGGCCACAGTCCTGCACTTAACCACTTACGCCACCGGGGCTCAGCCCTGTATGCATATATATTATAGTAAAGTCATAAAGAATAAGAAATACAAGAGAGTCAAATAAAGAAGTCAGACACATCGTGGTAGCATGCTCACCTCCTGAACGACCATGATCTCATTAGCCAGGTCCATGCACAGGGCAGTCAGAGAGAGCAAGGGGAGACTCTCCAATCATTAGTCTTACAATTAAGCATTGACTTTACAAAAACAATGAAATACATATGATTTTGCTTAATATTAATAGTAAATTCTAAAAGAGAGGAAATGATGATGGTTGATTTTATGTTTCAAGTTGACTAAACAATAGTATAGATAGATATTGTGAAGGCATTTTATGGTTGTGAGTAATATTTATAATCTATTGCTGTATTGCTCATCAATGCTAAGTCAAGGCAATTACTTTTGGTAATGTAGGTGGGTTTCATCTAATCACTTGAACGAAGACTTTCAGAGAAAAAAAGAAAAAAAAGAATTTCCCCCAAAAGAAGGAGTTCTGCATGAAGACTAGCATAGAGATCCTACCCCAGTGTCCAGGCTCCTGGCCTTGCCTAGATTTTTAACTTGCCCATCTCAACAATCTCTTTTTTTGGGGGGGGGCATCACTGCCCTCTGGTGGGAGTAGGAAGCCCAGCATTGCTCCTGGAGAGCTGCTGCTGGATTTGAACCGCGAAGCCAATGGGCCTCAGTCCCGCACTCAACCCCTGCGCCACCGGGGCTCAGCCCCTCAACAATCTCTTATGCCAGTTCCTTAAAATATTTGTCTGCCAGTCTTCGATCTTCTTTATCATTGCCCACCTGTCATGTGTATATGGAACTATGTAAAATCGTGTGTGCCTTAGTCCTTAAAGTGCTGTCTTTAAAAATAACACTTTAGAGTGATCTTTAACAGCAGATTTGCTCAATGTAATGTAGCATTTGATTTCTTGACCCTGCTCCAAGTTAAATGAAAGTCTCCACAGCTTCACTCTGGTTCCTGTTTACCAGGATGGTCCAGTTGTGAGGATATTTGCTTTCTTCGTGTAGAGCCTCCAATCTGGAGACTGTAGCCTTTAGTTTCATTAGCAAGTGCTCCTAGTTCTCCTCTGGTTTAGCAAACCCGGTCGTATCTTCGGCGTATCACAGGTCGTTTACTCAGCCTTCGACTGAGATCGTGGTCTTCCGAGAGTGCAGCTTTTGAGATTACTTTTTCAGATTGAATAGGCATGATGAAACGATTCAACCCTGACACACACCTTTCCTGCTTTCAAATCATGAAGTATTTCCTCTTTTTTTAAATGTTCAAATGACCGCCTCTGGATCTTTGTACAGGTTCCACATGAGCACAGCTAGGTATTCTGACACTTCCATTCTGGGAAATGCCATCCAGAGGTTGTTATGATTCACACGGTGGAATGTTTTTGCATAGTCAATTAAACATGGGAAAGCATCTCTCTGGTTTCAGACATTCAGAAAGCATCAGGTGCCGCTTTCAGACAAGACCCGTCTGAGGGCAGCAATGATGTCTTCTTCTGGATCTGGATCCCCTTTCCAGTTGCAGCAGAGATGATGCCTTTGAATAATTAAGTCAAAACGCACAGGAGAAGAAAGAAATGATGGTATTGTCTCGCTAAGTATGGACATGTGTTATATCAGTCTCTGGAGGAGGCCATCATTCTTGGTAGAGGGGTGACAACAAAAATAGAAAGACCCTTAAGGAGATGGACTGATGCAACGGCACCATCCATGGGCTCAAACATGGCCGTGAGCGTGAGGATGGCAGCGGACCGTGCACTGCTATCTTCTCTTGTGCGGTGTTGCATTCTGTTGCCTTCTAGTGTGCTGTGTTATGGTCTGCGTGGAGACACTCTAAAGTCAGAACTGACTGCGTGGCACCGTGCGTTGAAGTGAAATTGCTTGGTATGGCTCTTCGATGTCTAGGGCAACCCATGCGAATGAGCTGCAGAGCACGCTAACTCAGGGATAGGTCAGTGTTGGCATTCCTCCGAATGTAAGTAAGCTAATTCAGAAGCAGGGAGGGAGGGAAATTCCATGATCGTAAAGAAAGGGGAGTCATCAGTGGAGCACACGTAAGATCTCTGGCTGAGCGGGCAGGGACGGCAGAGGAGCCAGAGGCCATGCCATGCTAAGGCCACAATACAAAGCCGAGGGGCTGATCTGAGAGCAAGCGGCAGAGCAGGAGCAGCACCATGATCCTGAGGCAGAACCACTGGCTTCCCAGCCAGTGGAACAAAGGCAGAAGCCGTGTGGCTTAGAGGCTGAGGACCGAGAAAGGCCTGGCTGCTGAGTGAGAAAGGGCACTGCTGTGGACATAAGACTCCACCCTTAATGTTCTCTAATCTTGATGTATTTAGCCTTTTAACTTCTCTAAGAATCCCTCATGCTTGTGAGTATTGTCTGTGAGTTCTGTGCAGCCATTGCAATGAATTATTAAAACGAGCAAAGAAGTTGAGCAATGCAGGAGGAACAGTTGGTGTCAGAATAAGGTAAAGAAGAGTGGATGGGAGGCATGTCTGACCCTGTACCATCTGGCAGTAGGCCTTAGAAAGGTCTGGCATTGGATTCTCCTTCTGCCTTATATAGCCAGAGGAAGTCAGATGTCATACCTATACAACACACCTAAACCATACCCAAATCCTCTCTCTCTCTCCTTTTCATTCCATTTCTCTAACTAATAAAGAAATCCAGAACTTTTTAAAAATAGTGCACTGACTTCCCTAATGCTCACCTTCCCGACACAATCACTGAAGACAAAGTGGGTGCATAAGCAAATGTGGTGAAGAAAGCTGATGGTGCCAGTCTATCAAAAGATAGAGTATCTAGGGTCTGAAGGACTTGAAGCTAAACAAGTGGACATCTAGCTGAGAAGCAACAAAGTCCTCATGAAAGAAGCACACTGACCTGTGTGATCATGAGGTGTCAATAGGATCAGGTATCAGGTATCAAAGAACAAAAAGACATATTGTGAATGAAGGGGAGCACAAATTGGGGACCCAAAGCCCATATGAAGGCAACTGGCTATTCCCTTTCAGAAGGGTCGCAGAGAGGAGATGAGCCAGTCAGGACACAGTCTTGCAATGATGAAAAAATACAACTTTTCTCTAGTTCTTTAGTGCTTCCTCACCACCACCACCACCCACTATCATGATCTCAATTCTATCTTACAAATCTGGCTAGACAAGAGGATGTACATTGGTACAGATAAGAGCTGGAAACACAGGGAATCCAGGATAGATAAACCCTTCATGATCAGTAATGAGAGTAGCAATACCAGGAGGATAAGGCTAAGGTGAGGGAGAAAGGGGGAACCAACCACAATAATCTACATATAACCCCTCCCTGGGGGATGGACAACAGAAAAGTGGGTGAGGGGAGACATTGGACTGTGCAAGATGTGAAAAATAATAATAATTTATAATTTATCAAGGGTTTGTGAGGGAGAGAGGGGAACAATGAGCTGATTGATACCAAGGGCTTAAGTAGAAAGCAAATGTTTTGATGATGATGATGATGATGATGATGATGATGATGGTAACTAATGTGCAAATGTGCTTGGCACAATGGATGTTTGTATGAATAGTGATAAAAGTTGTATGAGTCCCAAATAAATTGATTTTTTAAAAGAAAGAAAATAATACCAATATATAATCTATCAAGGGGTTATGAAGGTGGGGGATGGTGGGGGAACAGGAACTGATACCAAGGGCTCAATAGAAAGTAAGTGTCTCGAAAAGAATAAAGGCAACATATATACAAATTTACCTAATGTGAGCAATGTATGGATTGTAGCAAGAGTTGTAGGAGTCCCCAATGAAATGATATTTTAAATAAAAAAATAGATCCATTGTTAGGACATTTTGAAGCCAGTACTTAAAAAAATTATTTGTTAGACAGAAAAGCGATATAGAGTGTACTGACACATTCTAATTTTTATATTATAAGGTAGAAATTTAATTCAGCAATACAAGACTACTTAAAATCTTATGCTAAATTGGGTGCAAGGAAAAGAAACTATTGAGAACACTACAATTTTATTACAGTGTGATGAAATCATTTCCCCCAATTCCTCTGAAAGAGATCCTGTTACTTTACACTTCATATAAAGAAAAACCCTCCTCACCATGCACACATTATGATTTGCTAAGGAAAACTGGCAAACGAGTTGTTAAGTTGGTAACTTTGGTCAGTAAAGAAAATCTGCCGACCTGTTCTGGGCCTGAGATGGTCAGTGAAGGAGGGAGAATTAAGTGGTTGAATATAAGGACTTGTTTGGTAGGAAAAGTACAAAAAGTTTTAGCACCTGACTGTAAAATAGTGTCTTACATGTGTTATATGGACAAATGGCTGGAGAGAGAAGTAAGGGAGAGGTTAGAAAATTATGTATGATGCTGCCCAGGAAAGCATGAAAACAGCCTATCTCATTTAGAACCATTGAAGTCAGAAGGATGTAGATGTTTTACTTTGGAGCCTCAGGAACCAGTTACATAAAACTCTTGCCAAAAAGAAAGGTGTAAGTTTGGCAAATTGTCCACAAAAAGGACTTGGCCTAAGTAAAGATTCAGAAAATTGGAAAATCATCATTTTTAGAAATAATTAAGAAGCCATGTGGATCGCTGAAGACAAAAGTGTACATATAAAATTGTGGTGAAGAAAGCTGATGGTGCCCAGCTATCAAAAGACAGAGTGTCTTGGGTCTTAAAGGCTTGAAGATAAACAAGCAGCCCACATGGAAGCAGTATAGTACTCTGTGTGACCACGAGGTGTCAAAGGGATCAGGTATCAGGCATCAAAGAACTAAAAATTTGATTATTGTACATGAGGGGGAGTACAGGTTGGGGACTCAAAGTCCATCTGTAGGTAATGGACTTCCCCTTACAGAGGGATTGCAGGGAGGAGACGAATCAGGTAGGGTGCAATGTAGCAATCATGAAGCATACAACTTTCCTCTTGTTCTTCAATGCATCCTCCTTCCCACTATCATGATCCCAATTCTACCTTACAAACCCAGCAAGACCAGAGGATGTGCACTGGTACAGACAGGAGCCAGAAACATAGGAAATCCAGGACAGATGATCCCTTCAGGACCAGTGGTGAGCGTGGTGATACTGGGAGGTTGGAGGGAAGATGGGATAGAAAGGGGGAACCAATGATAAGGATCTACATATAACTTCTCCCTTGGCGTACAGACAACAGAGAAATAGGTGAAGGAGGACATTGGACAGTGTAAGATATGACAAAATAATAATAATATATAAATTATCAAGGGCTTATGAGGGAGGGGGCAGCAGGGAGGGAGGGGGAAATGAGGAGCGGATGCCAAGTGCTTAAATAGAAAACAAATGTTATGAAAATGATGAGGGCAACGGATGGACAAATGTGCTTGACACACAATGGACTTATGTATGTATGTTAGTCCGGGTAGACCAGAGGAACAAATTTCAAAGACACGCATATGGATATAAGGAATGGGTTTATATTCAAGAGGAACAGGACATTAAGAAAACATCCAGCCCAGTCCAGCTCAAAGTCACAAGTCCGATATTAACCCTTATGCCCGAAATCAGTCCATAAGGTCTCCTTCCATCTCACGAAGTCACAGGTCAGTGGGTGCAGAGTCCCGGCACCAACAGGGGTCTCCCCATGGCTCCACTCTTCCAGGGCTCAGGGTCCATCAACAGCAGAAGCAACTCATCTCTGGCAGAGGCCTCCATGTGGCTGCCCCAGCCTCAGAGGTCCGGCTCCATCAGGGCAAAGCCATGTGGTCTCTCCACTGGCTACTCCAGCCTCCCGGATGCCCCATCCTGTGTTGTCTGTGATTAATCGTCTCTGAGACTAACTCCCAACAACTGGGAGATAGCTTTTTATCTTCACGAGGGAAATATCACAAGATTTTCCAGAAGTCTCAGGAGAAAGCTATGCCCACATAGAGGCCTCATTGGTTACTCAATGGCTATCTCCAGATTAAAGGCTAGACTCCACCCCTACATTTCAATCATAAAATTATCATAAGCACATGACTGCCACAGACTACCTCTTGTTAATTTTATACTTTCACATAACTCTGTAACCATATGTAACCTTCAAATAAACAATAAAATCATACCTATACCTAACCGGATAAAACTAAAATGCATACAATTCAACATGTGTCACCATCATTTAAAAATAAAATTCTATAAGTGTATAAAACAAAAGATATCCTGTGTCTTACAATTGTAGTTACAAAATTCTACACCTTGATCCTATAATCCTATGACTATATATTCTACCACCTATAAGAGTTTGCAAGCCAAACCACCTGATGCCTTCATTCCCCCATTTTGGGTATCTAATTTCTATATTGCCCACTTACACCAACCCAGTGCTCTGAGGAAACAATCATATCTTTCAACTTGAAGAATCTTCATTCCAGTTGGAAACTCATGAAGTGTGTGTCCATTAACAAAGTCAAATCAGGACAGCCCATCCATAAAGTCAGCAACGATATGCACCAGGTCACAGACTTAAATCGCATCTCTTCCTCTGGTCGGGTTCTGGTCAACTCACTGTGGGCTTTTCCACTTAGCCTCAACACGGTGGCCATTGGTCGCCTTCCTTTAGACCAAGGACCCAACAAATTCTCAGCATGCCTAGCTCTCCCATGCTAGGTCATGAACTTCAGACCAGTAAGCCCTCTCTCGTCTCCCCTTTTTCCTGTGAACCAAGTCCCCGGGTGTCAGTGTCCAAAGTCAACCCAGCTCTTTATTGCCGCATTTCTCCTGCTTTCACCAACAAGCAGTAAATCTGGGTGGTCACTTAACAAGCATTTCAGCCTGGCACAAGTTTCCTTTAACATTCAGACCCAGAGAGTTATCTTCATGGTTCCAGATTCCTTCACTTTTGAAGACAATCACTAGTCAGGATTTTCCAAGGAAATAGACTCTATCCTTCTTTATCGGTCAGTCTGACCTTCTCTCAGACTACAAGTATCCTGAGTACTTGGAAAGACTAGGTGGGGCTACTTTCTTCAGAGAAGTCTTTCCAGGTGTGGTCTAACCCCATTTAAGCTCAAGGTGGGGTTAATGACTTTAGAGACGTCTTTGACTCTAAGTCCTAAGCCCTCTAGAGGTCAATGCTGGGCTTGAGGTAACTAGATTTGCAAACTCTTTTACATATTTCCCAATAGACATTTCTATGCATCCTTATATTTACAATAACAGGCATAAGAAATCAGTATAAGCAGCACAGTCAGAAATCAAACTTAATTCTTAACACAGTCAAGGTGAATACTTATTAAGCTTATCTATATCCTTATCTAAACTACTGTTTACACAAAAACATTGAATTAGGTCTCTGAAGGCATCAAAACAGATCCCTCCTTCAGACATTCTGACCTTCTTAGTATGGATTTTGTTAAGAGTTCTATGAGCTCCCAATAAAAGAATTTTAAAAAAAGAAAAAGAAAAAGTCATGCGGGATGATGTCCATTGGTACATTCATACACAGTTTAAAAATATATTATCATTTTTAAACATAATTTTACTGGCGCTCTTCTAGCTCTTATTACAATTCGATTGTATCAAGCATATGTGTACATACATTGCCATCATTATTTTATAAACATTTACGTCCTATTTGAGCCCTTGATATCAGCTCCTCTATTTACCCTTGGCCCCCCATGTCACACACAGTTCTTAGTAAACTGCTCTGGGGAAATAGCATCTTTAGGCAATTTTTTTTGGCATCACTGCACTCTGGTGGGAGTAGAAGGCCCAGCCTTGCTCCTGGAGAGCTGCTGCTGGATTTGAACTGCCAAGTCAGTGGGCTGCAGTCCCGCACTCAACCACTACGCCACCGGGGCTCAGCCTTTTAGGCAAATTTTTTATGGTGAAATGTTTTAGCTTTATTTATTGAGATTTGGAGATTGAATTTTGGTATACGGTTAGGCAGAGATCCACCATTTAATTCAGGAAAGGCATGTTCTCTCCCCTCCTGCAGCCTTCAATTCCAAGATTAGCTAACAGTTTACCATCACTGGGGAGCAATGTACAGCATCTTCAAGACTAGAGAGCATTCACAAGTCATTCATTTCCAAAGGCCTGAAGTGCAAATATCACGAAGTTGTAATAGGCTTACATTCGTGACAAAGCCAGGTGATAACGAAGAGAGCAGCTCGGTTAAAAACCAAAATAAGTCAAACTCAGTCCACCACCCTCGAGTCAATTTCAACTTACAACCCTACAGAGGAGATTTCTGGGAGGGGCTGGTGGGTTTGAACCAGCAAGCTTGTGGGCAGCAGTCCAAGGCCTTACCATTACC
>PVJH01036176.1:0-19013 GCA_004026705.1 Nesogale talazaci | reverse complement strand
TCTTTCTTATACACATATGCGTGCTTATCAATTTTTTTTCTACTCTACCTGGACACACATACCTCATGAGTCACACCCTGGACTATGGAGACCAAAGGGCCTCCTGGAATCAAGCAGCCCGGCCCTTGGGTCTCACATTAACAGCGGATCCATGTACTCTGGAGTACTTCGGATCTCCTCAATCACTGCAAACACTGTGCCTGCCGACCGGGGACCAGGACTCGGGACAGGGGCGGGGAACGCTGGGTTGGGTTCCTGTGAGCTTCTGGTCATAATTCTTTGGGTCCATGAAACCAGTACCCTTGTCTTAAGTGGGCTTCTGCCACATTTAATCAGCATCCCTGGAGCATCAGCCTGAAGCTCGCACCAAGAGCTCCCCCTTCAGCGCACGACTCCAGGGTCTATCCCGCAGGCCGGGATGAGGCAGACGAACCCATTGCTCTTTCCACCAGGCCCCTTGCACTGGCCAGTGCTACACCTGTTTCAAGTAGTCCAATTACCACAAAGAACACAGAAAGGGGAGAGAGGGAGTCTTTGTGGAGATCACAAGGAGGACACAAGTGCGGCGGCAGCAGCTGTGGGTCATCCACTCGACTACCAGGGGGCTGTGCAGGCTGCTGGACAAACCCTCACTGCACTGTGAGTGGGTGCAAAGCGGGCGTGGCAGATGCCCAATGGGGGTCACCAACACAGGCGCATCTCGCTCTTTGCCCTTGGCAGCACTGCACGTCCCTGTTGCCTTGAAAAGACAAGGAATGGAAAGTTGGCGGCCACGCTGGCTATTGATGCCCTTTTTCCTGGGAGTGCTGGGTGAGGTACTGTGAATGCTTCAGCCTTCTTCATTCCACGGCTATCCACGTGGCACAGGGGCCACCACGATGGATGGGCTGGAGCCCAGGAAGGCTGTGAGGAGGGCCGGTGCTTTCGTTCTGGTGGGCAGAGGGTCCCTATGGGTCAGAACCGACTGAGTCCACGGGACCCAGAAACTACGACGACTACCCACTTTCTAGACCACAGCTCAGAACAAATGTTGTTTCTGTACACATTGAGAAACTAAAAGAAAAAAAAATGTCTGGGTCTTGATTTATTCCTACCCTTGCTGGTGTGCATGTGTGGGTGTGCGTGTGTACGTGTGTGTGTGTCAGCCGGGACCAAACCCATTTCATCTCTGAGGCCCGCCCGTGGATCTTAGGGAGTCAGCGACTTCACAAATACCAATTCTGTGAGTCACGAGGACAGACTGCTGGACCGGGTCTAGGCAGGTATATTTGCATTTTTACTCATTATTTTAAAGCTTCCCATGAAGAAAGCAAAGCTCGGGCTCCACAGCCATCAGGGATGCGTCCAACACCACACAGTGCAAAGTGGGTGTCTGACTCCCAGAGTCCCTTCTCAGTGAGGGACTTGGTTCACAGACACCGTGCTGGCCTCTCATTGCTGCCGACGGCATATGTGAATGAAGGAGTAATGTGGAGGTGCAAGGGGAGAACTGGGGGGAGTGGGGCCTGTCTCTGAACCTGTGAAACAAGATGGAGCCCGAGAGCCGGAAGGACCCAGAATCACTCAGAGGACCCCGTCACCCCAGCTAAGCCTGGGCTTCTCACTGCCTGAAGCCCTGTCCCTTAGCTCCCCCACCTGCCGGGCGCATCCCCCTGAGCGTCACACCCAAGCCATTACCGAGTCTCACACAGGGCAGCCGCAGGGCATCTCATGGCTGTGGACTTTGTGGGAGCAGAATGCCTCGGAGGGTGCAAGCCACCAGCCTCTCTATCAACAGCTTTACCCCCCAGGCCATCAGGGCTCCGCGGGCACTTCTTACCAAGTGCAAGACCCAGCAATGCGCCTCCCGCGGGTGCACCCACGTCCCCGCTCCTCCTACTGCTCCCCTTGGAAGGACTGACCCACCCAGCACAGTGCTGCAAGAAAGCACTGGGGCCAACTGGCCCAGAAAACAAACCAACCGGCACGGACAACACACCCCACGATCGCCAGGGTCACACGAGGGAGGGCGGGGGCAAACCGAGGGTGGGGACTCCATGCTGCTGCCCAGCCCGTCTGGGCCAGGAGCAGTCACACGTGGTGGTGGGGGGGGGAGGGGGAGCTCACCTGGCAGGACACATGGTTGGAGATGGCATGCCCATGTGGGAGGAGAGCAAGCCAGCTGGGCAGATCCCCGCTCTGCCTTGGGCAGGCTTCTCAGCACCTTAACTTTTACCCTTGACCTCCCTGGAAACAGAAGCCAGTTTGGTAAGTTGCCGTGGATGGGCCTGGAAGGGCACTTGGGCTGAGAGCAAAGGTGAGAGGATTTGGCAGGTGTCTCTTCAGAAGGGCATGTCCTTGAGTCCGTCTTCCTTTCTGATGCCCTTTCCCAGCTGGTGAGCCCCGTCTGACACGAATGAAGACACTGACAACACGGCCCTCACTATACCCCACCCCCTCCTGCTCCTTTTGGGAGACACAGACATGCTGTCTGTCCAGGGAGACAGACAGCTGCTTGGAACATGGCATCCACACAGAGGGCACTTCTAATCTGGGGACTGGTGGTGCGTCTTCTCCTCTCTCTCCCCACAGCTGAGCACCTGGATGACGGAGGCTGGTAGGCCTCACTGTTGTGGCCAAAGACAATGGCCACTTTAGCTCCCACTCCCCAGGAGGCCTGTTTCCACCCTGGGCAGCAGACCACACACAGGAACCCCCAGGAAAAGACTGATGAGCACCACGCAGGGTACCTCACACTCATTTGGGAGAGAGGCAGGTAGCCCTGGTAGCCTTGGATTTCAAGGTGGCCTTTGGATGGGCCACCCCATCTTCTCCAACAGCCTTCTGGGGCAGGTGTGCCTCCTTAGGTCAAAGCCTCCATCTTGCTATCCCTGGGGGCCGGCCATGAAAACCCCCCCACCCCTGATGGTGGGTGAGGAGGCTTAGGCTGGGAGCACCACTGCTTTGTGCCCAGATACCTGCAGCCGCCTCTGAACCAGTGTCCCTGTCCGTCCACCCCGTCTTCACCCGGCTGTCCATCCAGTCACACAGCACCCTAGCTGTAGCCAGTTCAGTGGCTCCCCACATGGGACGGGGGTGGGGAGTCCCACAGAAAGGGGTGTTCAAAAGCCCTGTGCTCTGGCCCTACACCTCTCCCCGCCCTAAGGTCCTGTCTCATGGGTCTTTGGGGCATTTTGTGTGCCATGCTTGGCCTCATCTGTGAGCTCCCTTCCCCCCAAGTGCTGCCCTCCCCTGCTAGAAGACCCTTCCCAGAGGCAGCCCCGTCTGACAGCGGGGAAAGGGGCATCATCCGCAGTGCTCCAGCCTTGGGTGGCCCCTCTGTGACTCCAGAAAGGAAGACTCTGCAGAGCCTCTGTGAGGGCATGGGACTCTGAGTTCCATCCTGTGAGAGAGGCCCAGCCCTAAGCCTGGCCAGGATTTATGTCCCATGTCCCTTGAGCCAAACCTGCCACAGTTCCAGATTTGGGCCCTGAGTCCCGTGCCCTGGTGTCTGAGGGAGGAAGATGACAAGCTTCATAGCCAGTCCTAGTCCCTGTCGCCGGGTTCCCGGACCCACACCTGCTCACACACATCCTCCTGGAATGTGCTGTGGCAATCTGGACTCTCCCAGTCAGAGCTGGTGAACACCCCACAGGCCTGTGATAAGTAGGGCAGTGACTCCCTCTGAACTCTGAGCCCCAACTCCGGTGAGGGCCCCGCAGCTGAAGAGGGCCTGAGGCGACGGCCTGGGTCCCAGGCAGCCCCACCTCCACCGATGGGCCCCTGGGTGTCTCCCTGCTCACACAGGATGTGGTTCCTTCTCAGGGAGGGGTCCATCGGAGCCCTCACCTCTCATCCTCCCCTTCTTTTCTCGGTCTCAGCTCTGAACCTCTGCTCCCACAAGCACACACTCACATTCACACACACACCTACACACACACACACCACCTCTACACCTACCTATACCTACAATACCTCTAGACTACCCCCCATACCTACCAGCACAGACCCACCCCCTCATGCCCCCACATACACAACAGCCTGCATATCCACCCACATATCCACATACCTGTACACACACCACAATCCATGCCTGCACACATATACACACTCAACCACCCATGTACCCACACTCCCATACCTATACACACAGCCACACACAACTGTATACAACTCCACACATGAATGTTCATGTCCCCTCTATCCCCTGTACATACAAACACATACACAAATCTGCACATATACACAGCTACATGCTTGTACACAAGTCCACATTCACATGCACACTTGTACACACACACTCATAAATGCACATGCATGCTTATCTCACGCTGGTGCATATGCACACACACATACACACATATTCACACAGTTATATATACACACCTACACACCAGCTGTAAACATTCACACCTGCACACACTGCCACATGTACAAGACTCACAGACTTAATTTCCTTTTTCCTAACCGCTTAAAATAAAAGTGGCCTACTTTTTTAGAAACTGATTATGGTAGCAAGTATACACTTGACTTGATACAATTGAAATCTGGAGTGATAGATGTATTAAATCCCAACTAATAATAACTTTAAAAGAAGCCTGTTGTGCTTACAAAACTTGAGGTGAGTTTGCAGTGGGCAAACACCATAAAAGCAGCGGGTCTTTTTGGAATGGGCTAATTTAAATTATCCTTCTACATAATCCCCAACACAGAGCCCTGGTGGCATAGTGGTTACACATTGTCCTGTTAACCACAGGGTCAGCAGTTCAAATCCACCAGCCGATCCAAGGGAGACTAGCGAGACTTTCTGCTCCCCCTAGAGGTGTGGTTCTCAACCTTCCTGATGCAGCAACCCTTTACTACAGTTCCTCATGTGGTGGTGACCTGCCAACCACTAAATTATTTGTATTGATACTTCATCAATGTCATTTTGCTACTGTTATGAATTGGGCAACCCCTGTGAGAGGGTCGTTTGAACCGTGCCTCCCCCCCCTCCCCCACAAAGGGGTTGCAACCCACCTGTTGAGAACCACTGCCCTAGGTTCACAGTCTCAGAGATCCACAGACGTAGTTCTAACCCTGCTGCATAGAGTTGCATGGACTTCATGGGGGGAATCTCCAGCAGGTGTTTTATCCTCCTTCTTTGCTCAAGTCCCCTGCCCCACACTGCGGCTCCCCACCGCTGTGCTTGGCAGCTCTGCACAGCTCTAGGATGGGACCAGCCTCCCTGCTCCCGTGGCAAGGGGATGGAAGAGAAGGGAAGCAGGCTCTCGTGTGGTTCTGAGAAAGACGACGACGACGGTGACTTTGAGGGCAGTCGCCTGTCACTCACCTCCAGGACCTTCCCAGTGATAAACTGCTGACAGGCTTCACAGGTCACCCCGAAGAGCCCCTGGTAGTCCTTCTCGCAGTACGGGGCGCCATCCCTGCAGGAGACAGACACTGTCAGCTCCTGAAAGGAGACACAGGGCCCACACCCCTTCGGGTTCCCCGCCCCGCCCCCGCTCCTGCTCCGGCCCACATTCACAGCCTGGCGAGGTGGGCAGACATGACGGAGCCCCCAGGACACCATGAGATCAGAGGGGTGCTGGTTCAGGTGGGGGCTGGGGGGTGCACAAACCCGATAGCTGACTCCTCTCATGAACTCAAGCTGCCTTGTCAACCTCACCAGTTTGCTCCCGGAAACCCCACTCCGAGTTTGCCCACGGAGGTTCTAGGTGGTCACCAGAGTCAGTCCACTTGGGGGAGGCCCACGCACCTCCTTCTCCCGGCTGGAGAGGAGACCTCGCTATGTCCTTAGGGAAACCCTCTCTGTGGACTGCAGGGCGGAGCAATAGTGTTATTATTTTCGGTCTGCCCACTTTACGGAAAAGCACCGCTCCAGACAACCGAGCTCCCTTCCGGGCGAGGTTCAGGGCTGGGCCTTTCTTGCCTCTTGCTTTGCCTGTGTCTCGAGTTACCTGCGGACCAAACAGCCTCGGCTTCCTAACACCCGGGCAGTCACTCAGCCTATTTCTCTGTTTGCTCCATCAAATGGTGAAACACGACTCCCTGAATGCTTTAAGAAATGGGTGATACAGTCACCTGGTTCCCTGAAGAGGTAGCAAGAGGCAGTCTCTCCCATTCTCTCCCCTCTCCCCCTGGCTCATTCTTCTCCCCAGCCCCTCATGGCAGCCCCTGGAAATCAGTTTCTACACAAGCACAACTTCCATTGCCACCCCTGCTGTTGTCCACATGGGGAGCTTGTGGTGAACGTGAAGCGGCTTCCCGTCAGGCTGTTTGGCCCAGCCCGGGATGATTTGGAGGCTCCATAAGTAGGGCTGAGACTTGGGGGAAGGGTTGACCAGGAGCAGAACAGGGGAAGGGGTGTATCAAAATGGAAATTGTACAGTGTCTCACTGCTACAAAATCGAGCGTGGCATCGATGTCTAATTCTTCCATTCTACTATCAGTTGCCCTGGAGTCATTCTGGCTCAAGGGGACAGCGTCCCCAAGTGGACCTGACTGGTTCTTAGGAAGACGATGGCCAGGCTTTCTTCTGTGGTGCCTCTGGGTGACCAGCACCAACGGCCAGTCTCTGGAGGGCAGGGGAGCTGGAGCCCCACTTTAGAGCAACAGCACCCGGGGACTCTGATGGTTACATTAGGCAGCTGGCCACGTTGTTTCAGAAGCAGGGGGATATCACTCTTTGGGAAAGCTTTGAGCCCTGAACGCCCAGTTGTGTGGGATGTGAGTGAACCTGGGTATGTGTGGAGGTGGGGACCCCGAGACTAGGTACTTGCAGGACCCGCACCCTGAGCCCCAGGTCTTACTTGCTGATGTATTCTCCGGTGAGGACCTTCCCGCAGGACTTGCACTTGAAGCAGCCCAGGTGCCACTGCTTGTCCAGCGCCAGCAGCGCCTGCCCGTTCTTGATGTCCCGGCCGCAGCCAGCGCAATCTGCAAGAGAGGAGCGAGGTTAGCAGTGGCGTTGCACGTCCGCTCGGCTATACCCAAGCCCAGTGGTGGCAGTGGCAGACTCTGCTCTGCAAACATTTCAAAGGTGTGCTTCCTTCTGGCCTCTTGACCTGTGAAAGCCCTTCCCAGCAAAGTCTCCAGGCCCACGCTCACACAACAGGGACTTGCGTGGCTCCAGGGAGAAGGATGCCTTTTACCAGCTTTATTTCCGTGAGAGTTGTTTAAACACCTGCGGAGTGTCCAATCTACCCATTAGTGCCCTGACAGAAAGGCTTAGCCACTTGTGTGCATAAAGATCCCAGCCAAGAAAACTCCAAGGAGCAGGTCAGCCCTGTGAGACAGCAGTCAGCAGACTTAATTGGCAACAGAGTTAATTTTTTTTTTTTTGGTTTGGTTTTTGACCTGCAAATGGTCCTGGGAATATCTGAGGATAGTGTCCTGTCTGTCTGTCCGTCTGTCTCTCTGTGTATGTGTGTTTTCAACTTAGGTCTAAAACCAAATGAATTGCTGCCATGTCAATTCTTCCTTAGAGTAACCCCATTGGACAGGGTGGAACTTGTTCTATGAGTTCCCAGACTCTAACTCTTTACAGGAATAGAGAGCCTCGCTTTCACCTTCGGAGTGGCTGGAGGATTTGAACTGCTGACCTTGTTATTTATCGAGACCTGGATGAATTGCTGGCCCATGTGACTAGCTAAATCTTCCTTCAACGCTGCCCCTGAATCTCATTTTTGTAGATGGGATCGCTTCTACATCCTCACTCACCTAAATCAGCAGTTAGTTGTAAGACCATCAACTAAAAGGACCCGAATGCTTTAGCCTTCAATCTGTCCCTGGCAGAGTTCTGGAAACCAAAGGCTGGAGGAGGAGTTCTCGGTAGCGATGCCTGTGGGCTCCAGAATTCGAGACCCAGGTCCTGAACCTCAGCTCCACGCCTCCTTAGCTGGCCACGCTAATCACTCCTGGTTTCCTCAGACAACAATGGCGGTATAGGAGAACCCATCTGGAGCCTCCGGATAAAGCTCCCACAAGGCAATGGGTTTTTCACCGTCCTTGGCACTTGGCCGTGGGTCTACCGCCTCTCCCATGGTCACCCTCCTTGTTAGGCTTGTTCTCATGACGAAACACCTGCTTGCAAAAGAACACCCTGGAGAATGGGAACCAGAGAACTTGGGAAAGTTGTTTACCATCCACAAACGTTGAAAAACAACGTACCTGAGAAAGCAAAAGGAGGTGCTGCTGGAAGGGAGCCCAGGATGCTTCCCATGTCCCATCCACCACACCCACTGCCACTGACTCCCTTCCGACTCCCCCATCCCCCCCGTGACCCTTGAAGACACCCACAGCATGGAGCAATGCCAGGCAAGGCCTCTGCGTGACTGCGTCCAGGGTAAGACTCAGAGCGAGTGACCCGTTGCACAGAGTAGAACTAGTCTCTCTATCTTGACGGAAGCAGATCAACCCCTACATCTTTCTGGTCCAGAGAAGCTGTGGGCTTGAACAGCTGATATTTTGGTTGGAAGCGGAGTGCTTTAACCACGGTGCAACCAGGGTGCCTTGCATATGACCATGACTAGAAAAATGGTAGTGAGTGCTGTTTGCATGTGTTTGCACAGCTGCTTGTGTGAGAAAGACACTTCTGTGGGAAACCGGAGCATTCTTAAGCAGTGGCTCCCTCTGTGGGAAATGACTATTTTAACTTTCTGTCCTTTTGTGCTGGGTGAGCTCTGTTCTCCTTTTAAAATATCATGAGGATAATACTTGTTAAACGGGCCGCTAACTTAAAAAAACCATTTTATTGGGGGCCCATACAACTCTTATCACAATCCGGAAGTATATCCATTGTGTCAAGCATATTTATACATTTGTTGCCATCATTGTTCTCAGAGCGTTTGCTTTCCACTTGAGCCCTTGGTATCAGCTCCTCATTTTCCCCTCCCTCTTCCACTCTTCCCTCACGAGCTCTTGATAATTTATAGATTATCATTACTTTGTCATATCTTACATTATCCAATGTCTCCCTACACCCGCTTCCTTCTTGTCCATCCCCAAGGGAGGAGGTTATATATAGAACCTTATCATCGGTTCCCTCTTTCTACCCCACCTTCCCTCCACCCTCCCAGAATCACCACTCTCACCCTGAAGGGATCCTCTATCCTGGATTCCCTGTGTTTCTGGTTCCTATCTGTACCAGTGTATATGCTCTGGTCCAGCCAGATTTGTCAGGTAGATTTGGGATTATAATACTGAGGGGGAGGAAGCATGGAAGAACTAGAGGAAAGTTATATGTGTCATCATTGCTACATTGCACCTGACTAGCTCATCTCCCCCAACGACTCTTCTGTAAGGGGATGTCCATTTGCCTAGACGGGCTTTGGGTCCCCAATCTGCACGCCCCCCTCCAAAAGGGCAGCTAATTTACATCTTGAATATCTTTTCTTTGTACTCATTAGCATATAATAATAAAACAGCTAATTTGAGTAGTTACGTACTTATAAAGTTAGCGAGATCTGCTTTGTAAGTTCTGGATGCCACAGACTAGGCAGTCAGTCTTAAAGTGGTGTGATACACTGAGTGTGTGCATACATGGTCACAGGCGAGGAGTCCTGGTGGCTCAGTGCTTACACCTTGGGCTGCCTAACTGCAAGGTCAGCAGTTTGAAAGCACTAGCCACTCAGCTGGAGAAAGATGGGTTTTCTGCTCCTGTAAACCGTTTCTGCCCCAGAAACTGACACGGGGCAGTTCCACCCTGTCCTGTGGGGTCACCACGTGTCAACAGGGACCTCGCAAAGGTGGGTTTGCAATTTTGATTTGTAAAAGCTGAAGTGTATAAGTATCCCAGCATCTCACCAGAACTCTGACAGGGGTGGGCGGAGGAGCGTCTCACCTCTGGGAGGTTACCGGAAGATGGGAGGCTGGGTTACCAGTTTGGTTAGAAGCGGACTTGGCACAGTTGGAGCTGGAGCAGTTTTGCCTGCTCAGACTGTGCCCACGAGGTGGCAGCAGAGAGCTGCCGTGATTCGGAGGCTGCAGGGTGGCAGGATTAATGCAGAAATCCAGTTCCATGGGGGCTTTTCAGCGCTAAAGACTGTGGGCTCAAGGAGGCTGGAGAGGCCACCTGAGGTGTCCCTGCTGGCAGAGGATGGTCCTGTAGGGACCGGAAGTGTGTGGGGGTGGTAGTGATTCCCTCACCTGTGACATACTATTAACCTAAAGTGACCAGACATTTACCCCGCGTCCTGCGGCATTTTAAAATTAAAATAAATATGCTACAATATTATTTTTGCATTCTATGAAAAAAAATTTTTCTATGAGAATTTTTGTCGTTCCATATAGACCAAATTTTTAATCAAGAGCCCCTCCCTCCCCCCGTCAATGGTGTCCCACTTAAAATCTGGTCACTTTAGACTAAGCCCACCCACTTCTGAGGAAGGGAAGACATGGGGGTGGGGGATGCTGTGCAGTGCTCTGGTGCAGGTTGGGAGCTCAGCAGAGTCCCCCTCTCCTTGGTGAGGGCAGAGCGGGACTCATACACAGCGTTCTTGATTCTACAGGTTGCTCCAGGCACTTGGCCAGGGTAGGGGTTGGCAGACCCCAAGGCCAGCAGCCCACCGGAGAAAGAGGAGCCCTGCCCACCCCAGTCGAGAGCTCCCTCTCGGGCTGCCTATCAGAAATGACTGCTGTGGCCGTGAGCAATGAGCTGGAAGTCTCGCTCTCTTTCTAAGCACCGCCGTGTCTGGGCATCGCATGGCCTGGAAGGCTGCTTGGACACCCCTGATGAACACAAATGAACCCCATGCCCGTGCTGCATGGGGGACTTCCTAGGAAGGAGCCAGGCGTGATGGAAGGAGGGCTTTAGTGCCCCCCTACAACGAGCGTGTTGGGGCACCAGCTTGTCTTCCCAATCCTCCCCGAGCCTTCTGACATCACAGGCGGCACCCCGTGGCTCTCTAAGGAGCCCTGACGGCACAATGGGTTAAGCACCGGGCTAACTGTAAGGTCGGCAGTTCAAGCCCACCAGCCCACTCCACTGGACAGTAAGGCTGTCCACTCCTGTAAAGACGTACAGCTTTGGAAATCCGAGGGGCCTTTCTAGTCCTCAGCACCTTGTCTAGTGCTCCATGGAGGATGGTGGCCAGAGACGGACTCTGATCATCTTTTTCAAAGGAACCAAACGGAGCCATCACAGTGTGGGATGCCTAATGGCTGGCAGCATTACATTAAAAGGAGAAGCTGGGGTTGGGTCTCCTTGTCAAAGCTGAAGACATATAGACATGCCGACATGCCTAAAACAAAGACCGCCTCTGAGAAAATGGAGCGCTGGCCCCTCCGGCTGGTCTAGACTACACGGGGATGTCCTACAGAACCCAGCCACCAGTCTCAGACGGCACCGTCTCCTTCACTTACGACTTACGTCAGTGGTTCTCAACCTTCCTCCTGCCTCGACCCTTTCATACAGTTGCTCATCTGTGGGCCTATCTGCGTGTGGATGGACTCGCCTGGAGACAGACAGGGGAGCCGTGCCTCGGTTCCTAAGACCATCCTACATGAACGGTGACCCCTGTGAAAGGGTCATGCGGCCCCTAGAGGGGTCGCGACCCCCAGGGTGAGCCCCAAAGCGGTCGAGGGGAACGGGCCACCCTGGCTGGGTTGTTCTCTCGGGGCCCGCTCATCCCCACTCCGCCTTCTCTGAAGAACAACGTGTCCCGCTGTGTATCTTGGTGCTTTTCAGCTGCTGAGAAAATTGTTTCCACATCACTGAAGCAGCTGCCGACAAATATAGAAAGCTGGTGGTTGCCACTGGGATGACTGTCAAAACCAGAAACGGGAGGATGGAGCAGCCTCCAAGAGGGCCACCACTAGCAACTCGGCGAGGCTTCACCAAGGAAAAGGGTGCCCAGACGTGCCAGAGCGAGCGAACCAACCAACCCCCAGGAGATGCTCTGTCCCAGGCTTTGAGTTCTTACCACCGAAAGACATCAGGGCTACCCGTGTCCGAGTGAAGCGACATCCAAGAGCACACCTGGCTTTGGAGAGCGCTCCGTGCAAAGCCGATGCTTACCCTTGGGACGAGGGACCCCGGTCTCCTAAACAGACCTCCCTGGCTCTGGCACCTGGACTTCAGAGGAGGGTACGTCCAGGGGCTGCCTGGCTTGTGGAAAGGAAGCCGGTGTGCTCCGGCTAAGAGAGATGTGGTGTCTGGCACTATATCGACGGTCCTGCCAACCCAGATAGCGCCGTGCTCCTGAAGAACGATTTCTGCCTTCCTAGAATTCCCTGTCTGGTGCCTACTACCATTCAGAAGCCCTGGGAGTGGCGAGTGCTTAACACGCTGGAAGGGCCACTAAGGGAACGATGGAAGGTTTGACTCTTCCCAGAGGAAAGAGAGGGCTCTTTGAAAGAGAGGGCCTTGAAAGAGAGGGCTGATCATTTCAGGGGAAGATAGGGCTTTCCCACAATTATATCTATTCCCAAATACTCACCAAATATTAGTAACCATTTGCCAGCATCTGGGAGGAGGTCAGAAGCTTAGAGATTTTCCCCAAAGGTTTCAGCTATCCAGAGACCTGCGTCTCTCTCACAAAAGATAAGGCGGACTCCCTGCTGTCAGGACCAAGGGTCAGGCTCCCTGAAACCTTTGGTTAACCAAGTCTTTAAGCCTAAGGGCAGCTAAGGTTAGGCTGCCGCCATCAGGAATCTTGGGCGCCGCCCATCTTATCAGATGTAGACCCCAATAACATTCCTCTCCTATTGCGCGTATGCCCCCGGGTTATCCCTCCCATCACTTTTGTCCTTTCTTGTGGTTTAGGGCTTACTGCATCTCAAAACAGACAGGGTTCATAATAAAGGTCTCTCTCTCTCACTCCACAAGGACCACCAGGCATGGCTGAGGGGAGCAGGCGACCATGAGCCACGTCTGACTCTATTTCTCGCTTTCTCGCGCGCTGTGACTTCACTATAATAATTAAATACTTCTCGCCGTGCAATTGCGCCTGCTGCACCCCAGATGGGAATGTCGGAGGCTGGATTCTCCGACTGTCACCTACTTCCTCAGAGTGGGCCACGGAGCACTCTGCAGGGGCCAGTTTGACTCTACCTCCTTCCCCACCCCCAGGGGCCCTGAGGGTCACCTGCAGCCCGGTCACCTCCACCCCACTCGGCCCCTCGGCACTCCGGAATGGGATCGGCGGAGGCACCTGGCAACTCTGTCTGCAGAACCAACCTCGAGGTTGACGTCCCCCTCGACTTTGCACTTTGGAGAGGGCTTAGGTCTCTGCCTGCTCCTTCCTGCCAGCCTCAGCCCCCGCCCTCACCCCCCACCTGGACAGTGGGGGAGGACAGTGACCGCACACGGACCAGACGATGCCCTGGAAGGCAGTGTGGTCCTGAGGCCACCTGACCCACTGGCTTTATTTCCCACTGAGGACACTCAGGCCCAGAGTGGGTTTAGCCTCAGCTCTGGCTGCACAAGCCAAGGCCCAGTCTGTCTTCTGTCCCCCAAATGCTCAGGTGATCTGGCCCACCTAGCCTGCTGGGCCTTCTTGCAGTTTTAATCCCCAAGAAACCAGATGGAGGGCAAGACGCGGGATTCACTGATGCAGAAAGAAGGCATAGGTAGACTCCTTGCCCAAAGGAGTCTAACCTGCCAACAAGCCCCCAGGTCGCTTTTACTCAGGGAGTTGACACTCTGCTGAGACGCTGGGGTGTCCCAAAGTGACTGCAGACCATTTCCTTCCTGGACTCTAACAGGTCAAACACGGAGGGTTTGATTTAAAATCAAGTTGCAGTTTTGAGCCTGCTTCCCAGATAATTTCTAGGAAACCTAAACTTTCTCAGAAATATATATATATATATATATATATATATATATATATATATATATTAAATGATCAAAGGAGGAATAACGCTCTCTGTCACAAACCAAGATAAAGCACCAGAGTGCAGGGCTGTGCATGTGGGACAGAGGTGAAACGGAAACAGACAAGCATTTCAGAGTCCGCTTCTTACTGATAGAGAGTAGAGTCTGGGTGAAGCACTCAAGTGCTGTCCTTTTCATAGGCTGCTGACTAGAGGCCCTGCATCCCGGGGGGCCGGGCCTCTCTCTGAAGAGCTTCGAGGAAAAAAACTCACTTGAGTTCCAGGGTGAATGGGAGGTCCTGGGTCTCATGACATCTTGCCACGCAGTCGTAACTCCAGGACCTGCATTCCCCTGGTATCTTGTGTGATAAAGAGGGGGCCGCGCTGGAGAGGAGCTGGAGCACCCAAAATAGACAGAGAAGTCACACTGCAGAAGAGTGACCCCAGGAAGGGTCAGGTCGTGTTAGGCTGCAAACCAGCTGCCCTCAATACAAGGCCTCCCTCCGCCCGTGTCAGATCAGCCTTTCGGCCGGAGGATTCTGGGACGGGCATAACTGTCGGGAAGCACGTAGTAGTTATCTGCTTGATACCAGACTCCTGAGCCCCACTTTGCTAGGGAAGGGGGTGTGTGTCTCCCTTCCTTGTGGTCCAAGTGTCCACTGCTATGCTTGGATGGATGTCCTGCATAGTTACCAGCCCCTACGCTGTAGGTCCGGGCTTTGCAGGCCATGGATCCAAACCAAACACAAATGAAAACAACTAGACTTTCCTTGTTTTATCTCTGAGAGGAACACACCCACAGCTTTCAGAAAGTTCCACTGATGGCCAAAATAACACAGCTGTCCGCCTTGGAAGAAGCACAACCCACCAGGCTCCTTGGAAGTAGGGATGTCTGGACTTTGTCTTGTGTCCTGTGGCCATGCTATCAGGAGAGGCCGGACACGGGGAAAGGCTGTCACACTCGGTCCAGCAGAGGGGCAGTGAGGAGGGAGACCCCTGAGAAGCTGGGCTGACTCGGTGGCTTTGACAGTGGGCTGGACCCTAATGACCATGAGGATGGCCCAGGGGTGGGCAGCTGTCCGACACAGGACCCCTGTGTGTCAGACTCCACTCAACGGCACCCGATGTTGGAGGTCTCAGGGGGCACGGTATTTGGAAACCTTTCCTCCACCAACTGACTCCATTCCCGGAGGGCGACCAGAAGCATCAGTCTAGCCACATTTATTATTGACCGCCGCCTGTCAGTGTCATCAGGTGTGGAATCCGACATGCACGCACTGACCAAGAGTGGCTGGCCAAACCGTCACCAACGCCACTGCTGCAGAGTCAGGCCAGCGCCATAGCCATCTTGCAGAACAGGGAAGGACAGAGGGCCCCCGCGGGTTTACACCATCATGTTGGCAGGCGCTCACGATTCTCCCCCCACCGCTTTCTTCTGCCACCGAGTGGCAGGTGGGTTTGAGCTGCCAATATTTTGGTTGGTGGCCCTCATGCTTGAACCACACTGCCACCAGGGCTCCTGTGACCCGGCAAAGTCTATGCTCTTGAAGCTAGACCGAGTTGCTCAGATGAATCCTTTCGCATTTAAAAACAAACAAACACTTCAAGGTGAATCCCACGAGCGCAGGCAGGGTCCGTGTGACGCAGGATGGGTAGTAGGGGATGCCCCCTGTGAGCCCGCCTCTTTGTTAGGCCGAGCCCCTCTTTAATGCGCATGCTCTAACATCAGACGGTCTCTGCCAGCAGCTGCTGGAAATGCCACACGGATGCTGGAGCGGGGGTGGCGGCTGTGGGGTCAGGACGTTCACGTGGGCACAATATGACGTACAAATATGAAATGAAGCACCTCACTGCGAGGGAGCCAATGCTGACTCGTCGCAAATCCTGCAGGAGGGAACAGAGCTGCCCCTGGGAGGTCTTTACGGGAACAGAAAGCCTCCACTTTCTCCCTCAGCGCCCCTGTGAGTTTCAAACCGCTGAACTTAAAAGTTAGCCCTCCACCCCGTAAACTGCTGCGCCACCCGCTCTCTGGGCGCAAACTGCGGGGCTTCATAACCTTTGTGGAAAAAGAGGACGTCCTCCCGTTAGCTTGCTGAGGCCCCCTTGGATGCTTCCACCCTGTGGAAAAAGCATGATTGGCAGCTCAGCTTCACTGGGAATGGCCCAGAGGTCTTTTGAAAGGTTCCTGGGGTGCCTGGACATGGGACCTGGAGCCAAGCTTTCCATAACCGCCCCAGTCCCTGCGTAGGCCAGCCACCCCCTTGGCTCCCCTGATGGCCAGGATGGAAACTCTGTGGACCAGGGTGACCGCGGACGTGCTATTTTCAGCGCAGGTGCTTGATGCCTTTGAAGGACAATACTGCCCGACAGACATGTTCTCATGGGCCAGGAGAGCTGCGCTGGATCATTGGGAAAGGCGGGGGCGGGCCCAGCAGCCTCTGTTGGAAGCAGTGTTCTCTGTCCGCTATAATCTAACATGGGTGGAGAGAACCCACCCTTCTCCTTTTGGAAGCGTAGACCACACGAACCGGTGGCGTCTCAGCTACATTGGTCACTAACCCCCCAAATCAACCCCTTCATTGGAGTGGATTCCCCCTCATTGCCACCCTATGCCCGTGGGGGATGGAGCAGAGGAACCCTGCTCCCCAGGGTGTTCAAGGCTATGGATCTTTACAGGAGTCTAGAGCCTTAACTTTCTCCAAAGAATGGATTGAAACTATTGCCCTTGCAGAATCCAGTATATAATTTGTAACCCCCTCAAAGGAAGACGGGACTTGGTACTCTTATAAAGAGTTACATACAGCCTTGGGAATTCATAAACGCAGCTATACCCTGTCCTACAGGATCACCCTCTGAGTTGGAGTTGATGCGATGGCAGCCAGTTTGGTTGGGGGCCTGTCACTGCAGGGCACTGACTTACCTAATGTGGCGCTTCTAACCACAGATGTAACCCCCACCAATGACATTCTCCTGATGGGCCCTGGAGAAGGAGGTGGGGAAGATACTGATGGTATTCTGCTGTGAGGGATGACCATCCAGCTGGAAATAGAGTGAGCCATCCCTAGGAACCCCCTTGAACCCTTCTTGGGTGTGTGCTTGTTTTATATTCAGGATCGTGCCCTGAGCAGGAAGTCAACAAGAGCTCTATCTTGGCTCTTCCTCTCAACAATTTAATGAAAAGTTTGTCGAGGAGGAAGGCCATGGCTAACATTGTAGAAACCCTGAGGAGACAGAAGATAATTTGTTGTGCACTTACCATCAGCCCAGAGAGACCCCACATCCCCAAAGCATTAGACTTGAGAGTCTGATGGAAAGAACTAGAAGGTTCCCCATCTACCACGATCAACCTCGTCATCTGTGACAGAGAAGTCTTGTGTGTTTGCCTTCGCATGCATATTTTCAGGACTATCACGAAAGCAAAGACTAAATGCACAAGACAAACCATCATCCTCATCAGTAGGTTCACAACTTCAAAATACCCAATGAACAGTGCCAAGTGGAGGACAAGCCCGGACAATCTTTGTTTTCTGGGCCAACTGTCCCCATGGGTGGCCAGCAAGCATGGCAGAGACTGGCCCTAGGTCAAAAGTAGGATTATCTCTATTACAGCACGAGAAAGAGGGTGGCTCTGAGAATAAAGACGGGTGCTATCTAGTCACAGGAAGCTTTCGGAGAAGCAATGGTCACTTGAAGGACAACAGGATGCGGATTCCCTACCTGCACAGGTGAGTTCAGGCTATAACGTCACTAGACAAAGTGTTCTTAGCACATGGGCTCCCCCAGGGCAAGGCAAGGGACCACTCCCCCTGCACAGGGCTCAACCAGGACCTCTCTGAGGGTCTTGAGCCATCTCTCTTTTCTGTTTGACTGTGTGCAAATAAGACCCTGAGCCCTGGACAACCATGCCTCGTCGGAGATGATGGCATGCATCTTTGTGCAGGAGGACTGGTTGAGCCCAATGTATCCTCAGGACCGTGGATCCATTTCTCAGGAAGGGAAGGTGGAATCCCGTGAGAACGTCTTCCTTCAGTCAGTCCAGCCATGCCCTCCTAGTCTTCTGATAACCAGACATGGAGGTAGGCCAAACCAGGCTAAACTTGTGGCCATTCGGTCAATTTTGACTCTGCAGGACAGATTGGCACTGCTTTCGAGGGTTTTTTGGGGCTGCCATCTTGACAGAGGAGGACAGCCACATGGCCCTTTCCCACACCGTAGCTGCTGGGTTGGTGTGTGAGTCCGGGTAAACTAGAGAAACAAATTTCACAGACATGCATATAAGGGTACAATTTATAAACAAGAGGAATAGGACATTAAGAAAGCATCCCAACCCAGTCCAGTTCAAAGTCATGAGTCCGATATTAGTCCACATGCCCCAATATCATTCTATGAAGTCTCCTGACCCACGAAGTCGCAGGCCAGTGGGTGCGGAGTCCCAGAACTGGCAGGGGTCTCCCCATGGCTCCTCACTTCCAGGGCTCAGGGTCCATCAACAGCATCTAGTGGTGGTAGAAGTAACTCAGCACTGGCAGGACTCTCCATGTGGCTTCTCCAATTTCAGAAGTCTGATTCCATCAGGGTAAGGCCATGTGACTTCTCCTCCAGCTCCTTCAGCATCTCGGATACTGCCATCTTGTCTTGTCCGTAGTTCATCGTCTCTGAGGCAAACTCCCACCAACTGGGGAGATAGCTTCTCATCGCCATCAGAGAAATATCATGAGATTTCCCAGAAGTCTCAGAAGAAAGCCATGCCCACACAGAGACTTCATTGGCTACTCCATGGCTATCTCCAGATTAACAGGCTAGACTCTACACCTACATCTCAATCATGAAATTAACAGAAGCACATGACCACCTCAGTTGGAAACGTTGACTTTTCAGGTAGCCACTGAATCTTAACGACTCGAAGCCCCAACTCACTGCCGTTGAATCAATTCCAACTCATCATTGGAGCTTAGAGCAGCATTGCCCCACTCTGTAAGGGAGTCGAAAGCCTCTTCCTCCCACAGACTGGCTGAGGGGTTCCAACTGCCGACCTTATGTCTAGCAGCGCAAGGCCTAACCTCCAGTGCTTCTAGTACTCTCTGGGAGGGAGAAAGGATGGGGGGAGGGTTGAAGATGGAGAACAACCAGAGAGCGGGAGAGGGAACAAATGAGAGAGGAAGGCAGCCAGGAGCCCCCACTGAATGCTGGTACTCACAATTCCCTGAGGCCATCAGTAG
>PVJH01036175.1:0-19013 GCA_004026705.1 Nesogale talazaci | reverse complement strand
GGCTCTAATACAATGAATACTTCCAAACCTCATCATCATAATATAAAACTCATGCTACAGAAGAGGATTAGGGCCTCCTAGAAAAACGACATATACATACCTCAATAGACTTCATCAAAAGAGTGAAAGGAGAACCCACAGATTGTGGAGAAATATTTGACGGTAATAAAGTAAATTAAGGGCTAATTTTTAAAAATCTCTTGGAAACTGAGATGCTGCACCGAATGAAGAAGAATTCAGCATCAGAATTGAAGGAAGGTTTATTAACAACCGGATGCTTTTCGAAAGCAAGGAGCCTTGAGGCAGTTGGTGATGAAGATCAAGAACAGCACTTTGGGGATGAATTGCAGGTCAGTGTAGAGAAGGGCCAAATCCCCACAACTGGACCAATAGACAGCATCACGATAAATAGAGAAAAATTAGCAATTGGTAAGGATTTCATTTTTCTTAGATCCACAGTTAATGCTTATGGAAATAACAGTCAAGAAATCAAACAATGCGCTGCATTGGACAAATCTGTTGTACAGCCCTCTTAAAAACTATTATAAGCTTTTTATTGTGAATTAAACAGGGGTTTACATATCAAATGATCTTTTTTTGCATTAAACAACTCGCCAACCCTCTTATGGCTTGTCCCACTTAACCCCTCATTTTAAAAAATGTAGTAGTTTTATTGACTTATTTTACACAATCCCATATATCCATTTCACAATTACCTGCTGTTCAATCTTATTGAGTGAGGTTATATAATCATGAACATTATCAGCTGCCCATTCCCCCTCTCCTTTCCCATACCTTCAGGGAACCATCACTCTTATAACTTATATTAGACAGATTTCTCTAGAGAAACAAAACCAGGACACTAATGATTATATATATTTATTAAGATGTATATACACACACACACACATATATATATAACATAAGAGATAATTAACCTATAAAGTAGTACAAATGGCTCAATCCTGTGAGAAAGCTAATACACTGGCAGTCCTTCAAGTCTCTGTAGAGCAATTCAGGCTGTCTAGCCACAGGCAGCAAATAGCATGGCAGGTCACCAACTGTCAGCCAGATGACAGGGTCCCCAGCTCAAGAGATGTATACTCCAGTAGTGTGGCGAAGCAGGTCTCGAGGAACCTCAAACTACAGTGACACAGTCCACGAGTTAGGTGTCCTACAGGCAGTGTAGCTTGAAAATTGATGTTGAGAACAAGCTAAGGCCGCTACACACTGGTCCTATAATCAGAGCAAGAGACAAGAAAGACAAAGTTTGCCCTTTAGCTCTCTGCCCTTCAGTTAATCCCACAATAAACCTACCTATCACATAACTATTTCTGGAGGGTTAGGTATGTTACCTTTCATGTACTGCATTATCTTAATTATGCAAATGAACATATGTACATCTAGCTTGATTAATGAGACAGGACAAGCAGAAACCATACAATAAGGGGAGGAATTACTTATGAACTTGAGGATAGTTATGTAGTTCATCAGTGCCACCCCACACTCGGAACTTATCTTCCTTTCCATGTGGCCCTTCTGAGAGGGATGGCCCCATTATCTTGTGCATGGGTTTGGGTCTCTACTCCAGCCATGCCCCTTCACATCAGTTTGGTTGTGTGTTTTTGGATTTCCGATACCATTTCCTATAAATACTTCATGATCACACAGGCTGGTGTGCTTCTCTGTGGATGTCATTGCTTCCTTGCAATGGCTGCTTGTTGAACTACAAGTCTTTTTTTATTAATATTAAATCATTTTGTTGGGGGCTTGCACAACTCTTATCACAATCCATTCCTCCATCCATCCTTTGTGTCAAGCACATTTATACATTTGCCACCATCATTCTGAAGACATTTTCTTTCTACTTGAGCTCTTGGTATCAGCTTCTCATTTTTTTCTCCTCCTTCCCACCCCTCCTCCCTCATGATAATTTAAAAATTATGATTATTTTGTCATATCTTGCACTGTCCAACATCTCCCTGCACCCACCTGTCTGTTGTCCACCCCCCAACAAAGGGGTTATATGTAGATCCTTGTGCATGGGTCACCATGAGAAGGAAGGGCTGGACAGCACCTGACGCAATAGGCTCATCACAGTAGAAACTAAAACTAAAAAGGCTTTGGAATCGATATTAAAATAGCTATCTGTTAGCATATACAGCATCAGTTTATGAAAAAAGCCTCAACTTTCTAAAACAAAAATATTTCGTGTTGAGAATGGCATTGTTTTATACATTGGCAAATCTTGCTGATGTCTGGATTAGCCAGCGACAGCTGGAGCGGCAAGTCTGTTTGTATCTTTAGTCTCTTCCTAGAGGTTGCTTTTGATGGAAGTGCATGAGAAAAATTTGGTTTCACATGGATGTGTGGTTTGAAAAGGAAGACCCCCCTGACCCTTTGAAAGACTATTGGGAGTCCCACAGGCCCTTAGTATGTCGAGTCCTACTGCCTTTCAGCAATGCCTTTAATAGGCAGGGAACACTTTCCTCACAGCAATATCAAGTCCAGGAAACTAACGGCTCCCAAAGGAACTTGACTTCTTGAAGATTCTACACTGATTTAATGTAGGAAACATGACTGGGATCTGGCTATTTTGACTCCTGTGGCAGCGCTCTGCCAATGGGAATGCACACATCCTTAGGAAGTTCTTTATTGAGCGGAAGAGTCCATTTTTACACATCTGAAAATGCTCTACTAAACTTATGTAAGTAAAAAAAAAACCCTTTTTATTGTGATTTGCATTAAAGCTGACATAGGAGAGCAGTTTTCTGTTTAATAATTCATAGGCATTTTGTTTCTTGCTGCCGATTGCCATCCCCACATGGGAGCTGCACTCATCCCACGTTCCCAGATCCCGTGAATTTTCCTTCCTATCTCTTCTTGCCTTCTGAGCTTTGCCTCTGAGCAAATGATGCTCTTCTGATCTCAGATTGTGATTGTTTTAAGAAGGGCATACCCTCTTGGTGTCACTGTTCATCTTGTAGATGCTTTGCTGATCGTTGTTTGGCTTAAAATAGAACCAAAGGGCAAGTTCAGCTCCAGGAGAGAAGAGAAACTAAGTGCCACAGGCTGGAAGGGGAATGGGGGTGGAGGTGGAGGCTTCTACCAGTCTCTAAGCAGTAAGCCTGTTTTTTTCCCCCACATTTTTGTTAGTTTGAGTTTTGTTCAATGTTTTCCTTTTTTGTTAGTTTGAGTTTTGTTCAATGTTTTCCTTTCCCTCCATCCAGGACCTCCTGTTGCGATCCTGATCTGAATGGCTGGTAGTGACAGCTGGACACCATCTACTGCTTCAAGGTTGTAGAGGCTGAAGTTCATGTGGTCCATTCGTTCTGTGGGCTAATTGTTTCAATGTGTCTTTGATTTTCTCCATTCTTCTTTACCCTGGGTGAAGAAAGGCCCACAGTGGCACCTCACAAGGCCATGCAACAGTTTTTAAGGCTGTCTTAAAAGTAGCATGTAGAGCATTTTCTTTATGGGCAAGGTTGTGCCCACTGACCTTGATGTCTCCCAACCAGTGACTCATTCCCTCAAGGTATCTAATTACATCTAAGAAGTTTTTGTCATAGCTTTGCTTCCTATATGCTGTACTATATTCGTGACTAAATTTGCAACACATGTCAAATCTATAAAAAAATTTGAGAATGATGAGGGCGATAAATGTTCAAATGTGCTTGACATACAATGGATGGATGGATGGAGTGTGTTAAGAGTTGCACAAGCCCCCAATAAAATGACAAATATATATATATATATGCGTATATACACATACATAGCCACATATCTATATATATCCCCTCCCAAACCTATTTGTGGGTGTTGTTTTATTTTCCTTCTCACATCTGTCCAGTGTGTCTATGTATCTTTGTAGATTATTGTTATGACTATATGGCAGGATTGTGTATGCAGTAGTTTTTTCTCGGTTACCTTTAACACCTGTGCTCCTCCCACTGTATCCTTTTGTCGTGGTAATTCTGTGCTGACTTCCCCCTTATTCGATATTGCTTCCTTCTTCACCCAACTTAACGTGTGTTTATCCTCTAGTTTATCCTCTTCCCCTTAAACAAGGTGACCTACTTTTTAACAATTTTACAATGTCCCACGGCATTTTAAAATTAAACTAAATATATTACAATGCTATTTTACATTCTATGAAAATTTTTGTTGCTCCATATAAACCAAATTTTTAATCAGGAACCCCCCCCATTCCCTCCCCCCCACCCGGTTGATGGTGCCCCTTTTAAAATCTGGTCACTTTATAAAACCAACGGTAACTTTCAAAAATAGTTCCTTCTTGTATGTAAAATTTTCTTGATTTCTTTTTTTAGAAGTGACCTCACACAGTATTTGTTTCAGTTCACTAATTTTACTCAGCATAATGTCCTCCAGGTTCATCTATGTTTTTTCAGATTCACTGCTCTTTTACTTTATCATTAGGTTTTTTAGTTTTTTTTAAAAAAAGAATTAAAAAAATTTATTGGGGGCTCTTCTAGCTTCTACAACATTCAGTACATCATTTGTATCAAGCACATTTGCACACATGCTGCCACATACATTTCCAAACATTTTCCACTTGAGCCCTTGGTACAAGCTACTCTGAAAAAAAAAAAGCTCCCCTTTCCCCTCCCCCCCTTTTTTTAATGAATCATTTGATTGGGGGCCCATACAACTCTCATCACAATCCATACCAACATCCATTGTATGCAGGCCACATTTACACACCCATTGCCATCATCACTCTCAAAACATCCTCTCTCCTTCCAAGCCCCCAGTATCAGCTCCCTGTATTACCCTTCCTCCCCGCCTTCCCCTTGAACCCTTAGTAATTTACAAATTGTTATTTTTTCATACTGTACACTATACAATGTGTCCCAACACTCACTTGTCCGTGCCTCAGAGAGGAGGCTACATGTAGATCCCTGAAGTTGGTTCTCCCTTTCTATTCCTCCATCCCTCCACCCTCCTGGTATTACCACTCCTATTGCTAGTCTTGATGTATCATCTATCCTAAGTTTCCCATGTTTCCAACTTCACTGTACATCTCCTGGTCTAGCTGGATTTATGTGGTAGAATTGGGTCATGATAGTGGGTGGGAGGCAGCATGGGAACTAGAGGAAGGTTGCATATTTCATTGCTACTACCCTGTATCTTAACTGACTCATCTTCTCCTTGTAACCCCTCTGCAAGAGGATGTCACCTCACCTATTGATGGGCTTTGGGTCCCCAATCTGTACTTCCCCTCATTAATAATAATACAATTTTAGCTCTTTGATGCCTGACACCGGATCCCTCACCACCTCATGATCACACAGGCTGGTGTGCTTCTTCCGTGTGGGCTTTATTGCTTCTGAGCTGATTGGCCGCTTGTTTACTCAAGGCTTTAAGACCCCAGATGCTATATCTTATGGGAGTCTCATACAACTCTTTTTTAAAGAACTCATTTTATTGACGGCTCTTACAACTCTTATCATAATCCATTCATCTGTCCATTGTGCCAAGCGCATTTGACCATTTGTTGTCATCATCATTCTCAAAACATTTCCTTTCTATTCGAGCCCTTGAGATCAGCTTCTCATTTTTGTCTCCTCCCTCCCCACCCCTCCTTCACAAAACCTTATAAATTATTATTTTGTTATGTCTTATACTGTCCAACATCTCCCTTCATCCACTTGTCTGTTCTATCCCCAGCAAGGGGGTTATATAGAGATCCTTGTGATGGGTTCCTCCTTTCTACCCAACTTTTCCTTCCCCTCCTGGTATCGCTACTCTCATTATTGGTCCTGAGGCATTTATCTGTCCTGGATTTCCTGTGTTTCCAGTTCTTATTTGTATCAGTGTACATCCTCTGGTCTAGCCAGATTTGTATGGCAGAATTGGGATAATGATAGTGGGGGGGGGGAGAAGGGGGAAAGGGAAGCATTAAAGAACTAGAGCAAAGTCGTATGTTTCATCATTGCTATACTGAACCCTGACTGGCTTGTCTCCACCCCATGACCTTTCTGTAAGGGGTGTCCAGTTGTCTACAGATGGGCTTTGTGTTTCCACTCCACACTACCTCTCATTCACAATAATATGATTTTTTGTTCTTTGATGCCTGATACCTGATCCCATCAACACCTCCTGGTCACAAGGGCTTGTGTACTTCTTCCATATGTGCTTTGTTGCTTCTCAGGGAGATGGCCTCTTGTTTATCTTTAAGCTTTTAAGACCCCAGGCACTATATCTTTGGATAGCTGGTCACCATCAGTTTTCTTCACCACATTTGCTTAGGCACCTGCTTTGTCTTCAACGACAGTGTCAGGAAGGTGAGCATCATGGAATGCCAGTTTAATAGAACAAAGTGTTCTTGCCTTGAGGGAGTAGTTGAATAGAGGTCTAATGTCCATCTCCTACCTTAGTACTAAACCTATAAATATATGCAAATAGATACATTTCCCCATTGCAGCTCTTTGTGAAAGACTGGCTGTATCTAGGCGGGTGAATTTCATTCTGGGTTTTCAGTCACATTGCATTGATCGGGGTGCCTGTCACTGTGCCAGTAACAGACTATCTCGACTGCCATGGCTGCGCTTTTGAGATTGGAGTGTACGAGCCCTCATACTTTGTTCTTCATCCCCAGAAATTCTTTACTTTCAGGATCACTCTCCTTTTTGTGTCAAGGTGGTGATTAGTGTTTTCATCTCTTTGAAGAATGATGGTGGAATATGAATAAGTTTCAGATTATATCTACAAATTGTTTTGGGTAGTATTGACATTTTCATAATGCAAACCTTTGAAGCCACGAGCATGGTACCTTCTTTCACTTATGTAGATTTCATTTGGTTTCTTGTAGAAATGTTTTGTAGGTTTTTTTTGTTTTTATTTTTTGGGCATCACCGCTCTCCGGTGGTGGGAGGAGGAGGCCCAGCCCCACTGCTGGAATTGAACCTCCGTCCCAGTGGGCCGCAGTCCCGCGCACAACCACGATGCCACCGGGGCTCAGCCCTTGTTCTGTAGTTTTCTTTGTGCAGGTCTTTTGCTTCTTTGGTTAAGTTTGTCCTAAATATTGTATCTTGGGGAGTGGTGGCTATTATAAATAATGGTGGTTCCCAAGTTTCTTTCTATGGTCTCTTTGTTAATGTAAAGCAATGTGACTAATGTTTGTATGTTGATCTGGTGTCCTACCCTTTTGCTGAATCTTTTAATTAGTTCCATTGACATTCTTATGAGATTTTCTATGCATAGGACCATATCATCTGCCAATAGAGAGAATTTTACTTCTATGTCAATTTGGGCAGCTTTGATTTCTTTTTCATGTCTGGTGTTATGGTTAAAACTTTTAATGCTAACAATAGATAGGTATGCCTGGTTCTTGTTAGCAAGGAGAATGCCTTCAGTTTCTCTCTACCAAATGCAATACTGGTTATTTTTTGTATAGATGTCTTATTATTTTAAGAAATTTCCCTTTCACTCCTATGTTGTTGAGCATATTCATCAAGAATGAGTGCTATAATGTCTCTTCTTCACCAATTGATATAATAATGTAATTCTTTTCCTTTGGTTTATTTATGTGATGGATTAAGTGTATTGTTTTTCTTGGGTTGATTCATCCTTGCATAACTGGTATGAATCCCCCTTGATTTTGATGTATTTTTGTGTGTGAGGTATATTCTTGAATTCCACTGGTTTGGATTTTGTTGAGACAGTTTGGATCTCTGATCACGATGAAGCCATTAGCTTGGTCTATCATTGCCTGATTTTGTTGTCAGGGCTATGCTCACCTCACAAGATGATATCAATCATGGTGATTTTCTTCTTGGATCTGTCCTGTTGGGTGTACATTCAGCGTTGTGACTGCATCTTCTCATCTTTTATGTTAGGTGGTGGCTGAGGTGAGGGTGCTTGCTCCTGGAAAGAAATGTTTTCAGACCCAGGGTGCAGCTGGAGGGAGGGCAAGTGGTTGCAGAAGGAATTCTTACCCAGGGTGGCCAGGGTTGGGTCACTTGTCTGGCACTGTGATCACTGCTCGTCTGATGAGGTGGAGTGCTACTATTTCCAGGTGTGAGGTGTTGTACCCGGAGCCCAATCCACGAGGACGCCACCTGCCCCTAGGCAGAGGGGAGTGAGAGGGATGATGTAACTGGCCAATCAGTGCTACATGTGGTCGGTGGCCACTGTGGCCACGAGAGTGTGGGATGCCACCTTTCCCATTTTCTGCCACTGAGTGCTGAGAAACTAGAGATGATTATTAGGGTGCTATTTTGATGGAAGGCTGTTGCAAAATTCAAAATGGCCACACCGTGTGAACCCAGCTGACAGTTCACCCATCTGTGTCTCCTCTTTGGTCACTGTTGTTCATCTTTTTCTGCTGGTTGATATTCAATCGACTTCTCTCTTTTTCTTCTGAAGTTCAGGGTTCCTGAATTATCATCCATATCTGTTTCATTTGGTCTCCTATGTCTTTGTGGTAGGTGGTCTATGGAGCCCACCATATTGCCAGAAATTCTATAATTTATTATTTCCTACTATTTATTATTTTAAGCTAATTTATTATTAGTTTAAAACAGCCTATCTTACTATCTCATTGATCTCCTCTCCATTTGGGAATTCTGTAGCTAGACCATCTATCCCCTCTTTTTGCTTTGTAATTGTTGTCATTTGTACATGGACGCCACTGGTTCTGTATTTTCAGCCTTTTGTGGTTTTCTTTTCTTTTGGATACTTCACATGAGGATTGGTGTGGGTGATGTTGCCATTGCTGTGAATCTCAGGTTGCTGCCTGCTATTGTTGGTTCTTTGTACAAAGGCTTTCCTTTAGCATTTCTTGAAAAGTTGGCTTGGTTTTTATTCCTTCCCCATTTGCAGCCATCAAGGCTATGCCAATTTGTCCAGGGCAGGGTAGAACTTCTCCTGTGGGTTTCTGTGACTCTAACGCTACAGGAAATGAAAACTTTAATTTTAGCATTAATCTAAAATTTTAGCATTAATCTTCCAGAGTTCTAATGCATTTATTTCTAATTTTGTATGGATTCTAATTTCCCATTTATTTCCCCAATTTATTCTTACACTGCTCCCTGAAGAGTTTTGTTTGTCTTTTCCTTGATCTCACTCTCAATTCATTGAAGGGATTTAAATTCAGTTAAAACATTTTTTTTTCCTCTCAAGCAATCGGAACACAATTTTTCCCTCAGAAAGCTTTCTGGCTCTGTGTTTGAGTCCCTTGTCGGAGCCACCCCATTTTCTTTCTTTCTTGTGAACTGCAGTTGTCTGTTATTTCTGAAACACTGTGGTGTTTGGGGACTTGAAGATAGCTGAGGATTGAACCTTGCTGTGCTTCATGGAGGGTTTTTTTTTTCCGGTTTTATTTCATGTATCTGGGATAGCAGGGTGCTACTCTCCTTCTTAGTTTGGCAGCTTGGAGCACTTCCCACCTGTCTCCCGAAGCATGTGCTGGAGAAGATGGGGTTCTGTGTGGGGCTTTCCACTCACCATTCAGACAGAGCCGGTGAGGCTGGGCTGGGCTCATGCGGCAGAAGAGTGGGTGGGGCACTTGCACAGCACGTGGGGTGGCAAAAGGGGTGAATGCGATTTGGTGGAATGGACATCGTGGCTTCCTCCACTGAGCCCGGCCCTACATAAATTAAATAAATCAGATGCGAAGTGGTGGTTGTGGTCAGGTGGCCTTGCGTCTGTTCTGACCATGGTGACAACTGAATGAGCCTGGTCCTGTACCATCCTCTGCTGTGATGTTTTCATCCTTCTGTGGGACGTTCACTTTTCCAGTGCTCCTTTGCTTTGCCAAGCACGGTGTCCTTCTCTAGGGTTCAGTTCTTCCTGATAACATGCCTGAGGTAAGGGAGAGAAAGCCGAGCATTCCGGATCTACTCCTTTCAAGCGAGATCTTTCACTGCATGCTTTTTGGCAGTCTATCCTTTTGGCAGCCCAATACATTCACTAGCATCATCATTCAAGTGCATGGTTTCTTCTTCGGTCTTTTAAATTCCGTGTCTAACTTCCACATGTGTATGAGGGAACTGGATCAGGTGCACCTAATTCCTCAAGGTAAAATCTTTGCCTTTCAATACTTTATAAAGAGATCAGTAGATTTACCAATGCAATGTGTGGTTTGATTTATTGACTCCTGTTGCCAGGGACATTGGTTGTGGTTCCAAGAAAGACAAAGTCCTTCACCGTTTCAATCTTTTCTCCTTTTAGCGTGATGTTATCCATCGGTCCAGTTCTGGGGACTTTGTCTTCTTGACACCGAGGTGTACTCCACACTGAAGGCTGCAACCCTTGATCTTAATCAACAAGTGCTTCAAGTTCTCCTCCTTGTGTCATCCGAATATCACAGGTTGGTAATAAGCCTTCCTTTAATCTTGCTGCTACGTTCTTCTTCAGATAATCCAGCTTCTCTGAATAAATATTCAGCATACAGATTGAATAAGTAGGGTGAGAGGTCAAAACCCAGCGGTACCAGTTTGAAACCTGATTTGAAACCATACAGTACTCTTTGGTCTGTGTGCACAACTGGGTGTGGATCCATGGACGAGTTCTGCAGAAGCACAATGAAGTGTTCTGGGATTCCCATTCTTCTCGAGGCTATCCATTCTTTGGTAATACCTTTGCATAGATAATAAAGCACAAGTGAATATCTTTCTGGTATTCTTTACTTTTAGCCAAGAGTCATCTGACAACGGCCATGATATTCCTGTTCCATGTCCTCTTCTAAACTTATGGAAGCTCTCTGCCAATGTACAGCTAAGACATTGTTAGAGGTCTTTCAGCAAAACTTTTCTTGCATATGATTAATATTAATGATATTGTTCTGTAATTTACACATTCTATGGGGTCACCTTTCTTTGTAATGGATCTTTATAGTCAGTTGGTTAAGTAACTGTCTTCCAACTTTCCTGGCATAGAGGAACGAGTACTTCCAGCGCTTCATTGGCCTGTTTACATATTTTAATGGGGATTCCATCAATTCCTAGGGCTATATTTTTGGCTAATTCCTTCAGTGCAGCTTGGACGACCTAGCTGCCCTTTGAAATTGTCTGTTCAGTTTTCCTTTGCTCTTACCACTTCTTCCATTTGCCTTAGCTACTCTACAATTAAGAGCAAGTTTCAAAGTTCCTTCTGACATTTACTTTGATCTTTCTGTTTTTCTTTGTCTTTTAAGTGACCTTTTGCTTTCTGCATGTGTGATATGATTGATGTCATTCCACAGTTCATCTAGTCTTCTGTCTCTATTCTGTCTCTGCTCAATGCTGAAAATCTGTTCTTAAAATGTTCTCGAAATTCAGATGGGATAAGCTCAAGACTGTATTTGGCTCTCATGGACCTATTTTCACTTTCTTCAACTTTAACCTGAACTTGCATAGAAACAGCGGAACCTTGCACAGTCGGCCCCGAGCCTGGTTTTTGTTGCTGATGTTGAGTTTCTCCATCATGTCTTCCCACAGACGCAGTCAGCTTTATTTCTGTCCATATTCCATCTGGAGAAGTTCACGTGCAGAGCCTCCTTTTGTGATGCCGAGAAAGGTCTTTGTCATGATGAAGTCATTGGTCTTGCAAAATTCTATCATGTGATCTCCAGCCTTGTTTCTGTCACAAAGGCCATGCCTTCCAACTACTGGCGCTTCCTTATTATTTACAGCTTTTGCATTCCAATTGCTAGTAATTATCAATACATCTGGACTGCATATTTGATCAATTGCAGATGGAAGACTTTGGAAAAGAAAATTAAATTTCTTCATCGCTACCTTTGGTGGCCAGTACATAAATTTGAATGATGTTGTACTGACTGGATAGAGAGTATCCAATCACAAATGGCATTATACCTCAGGATATATCTTAAAATGTCCTTTTTGAAGATGAATATGAAGCCATTCCTCTTGAATATGTCATTTCTGGCATAGTAAGCCATGTGGCTATCCCAATTGAAAATGGTCAATGCCAGTCCATTTTGGCACACTAATGCCTAGAATAATGATTTTCATTTTATTTTTGAAAGATGATTTTCAACTTTCTAAGAATCATATTTGCACATTCCAAGCTCCAGTCATTGACAGATGCTTGCAAATGTTTCTTCTCATTGCCTAGCCCAGCAGCACATGAGGGTGCTGAAGGCTTGTTTTGACAGGTCCACTCCATCCACTTTATTATGATCCACTCAGCAACCTTTGCTTTTACCCCCTAAAATGTCCCGTTCAAACCTATGCCCCATATATTTCCAAATAACAACAGGTGGGGTAAGACAGAAAGTGCTACCTGGGTTGAGAAAAAGATGAGAGCAAATAACCACTAACTTCAGGGTAAATAAAAATGACACTTTGGGTGTGTAACATATGAAAGTATGAATTTAACACTATTATTGTGAAAGAAATAGGTGAGAAGATATCTGAAAACCATAAATTAAAACCTCACTGGGATTTCACTATATGGAAGGAAGGTCCTGGATTCAGAACATGATCTTAAGTCACCAAGAAGTTTACCCTCAGTCTGGGAAAAGATTGAGAAGCAAAGCAGTAAAGGACCAGTCAAGGCATACATACCACATATATTCTAGTATAAGTTGACCCGGATATCAGCCAAAGCACCTAATTTTACCACAAAAACTGCATAAAGAATGTGCTGAAAAACTCAGCTTTTGCATGAGTATACATGGTATATCATATATACCATAAGGTGCCCTGGTACGGGGTCAGGGAGTGACAGCCTTCTGAATATCATTCAAGTATAAGCTACTGCATATTTTTCCATGTATTCACTCTTCTCTAATACTTGGGGAGGGTCTCAACTGGCCATTTCTTCCTCCAGAAACAATTCACGTTTCTTTGTCTGTGAGCTATAGAGATATTTTTGATCTGGACTTAATGTGACACCTTCCAAGGGTCCCAAGCTTAGTTTAGAGTATCAAGCTCAGCGCTTCCCTTTGCTGTTGCTAGAAGGTGGATGAAGGGGCACCTCCTCTCCCCCCAAAGCAGAATTGGTTCAGGAGGAGAGGAGGTTTTGTAGTACGCATTTCCCCCAGTAGGCGGATATTTAGCAACTTGCTCTGAGCTGGTGCACCCAGTGGCATCGCCTGGGAAGATTCTCTCTGGGCACAGTGACTTTCTCGTAAAGGCAGTTTCACATGAACCTTGTTTTGTGTGTGTGATGGCAGATTTAAGAGAACAACACGCAGCAGTGAAATTTTGCTTCCTGCTAAGGAAAAAATGGCACTGAAACTGTGGTGATGTTGAGCACAGCTTGCTAGACGGCTCTCTGGGAAAAACTCAAGAGTATGAGCAGTCTTCTCATTTCAATAAAGGTGATATGTTGGTTGATGACAAACCTCATTCTGGACATCCATCAACTTCCTGAATGGACAAAAATGTCAGCTATCAGTGCATTTGGAGTTTGTTCCACCAGGTCAGACTGTCAATCAAGCTTTCTGTTTAAAGTTTCTTAAAAGACTCTATAACAGTGTGCGCCAAAAATGACCTGACTTATGGCAGATGGGAGACTGCTTTTGCCAAGACAGAAATGCACATGCTCATGCAGCCCTCTCAGTAAACCAGGGTTTTTTTTTGGCCCCAAAACAGCATACCTCTCTTGCTCCATGCACCTTAGTCACCTGACCTCCCTCTGTGTGACTTTTTGTTTGTTTGTTTCCGAAAATGAAGAGGATATGAAGGGACAGTAATTTTGGGGGGGGGGCATCACTGCTCTCCAGTGGTGGGAGTAGGAGGCCCAGCCCCACTGCTGGAATTGAACCTCCGTCCCAGTGGGTCGCAGTCCCGCGCACAACCACTACGCCACCGGGGCTCAGCCCGAAGGGACAGTAATTTGATGACTTAGAAAAGGTTAAAACAAACAAACCAGAACAAACCAAAAAAATGAGGAAAGTACTGTCAGGTATCCAAACAGATAAGTTTAAAAAATGTTTCCCAGGATAGAATCGAAGATTTGACAAATGTATTAACTGTACTGGACAGACTTTGAAAGTGATAAGGTTGTTTTGCAAAAAAAGTACGTATGTTTTGGAGGGTGGTACCTCTCATATCTGTCCTCAGGTCAATACCACTTTGGGGTTTCAACTTCTTAACAGTTTCTCCCTCAAATATTTCCCTAACATTCTACAAGCCCAGAAAGGCAGTTTAAAATGTGTGTTAACATGTATCCAGGGCTTGGTTCTCAACAGGAGGGGCTTCCCACTGTCCATTTGCCTTATAGTTGGAACTAGAAATCCCAAGTACCCCACCTGTCTTTCTCTGCCCCAGCCATTGTTTCTCACTCATTCCCCATGGAGCCTCACGCTGCTCCCTACACAGTGCTGCAGGGAGAACAAGAGCAGGTCCTCCTGTGAGGTAGCTAGATTTGGGGACAGAGGGGTTCTCACCTTGCATGCCTGTAAGGCCCCCACAGAGAAGGTTGGAAAGAAAATAGGCACCCCATCAGATGTCTATGGGAGAAACTCAGAACTGAGCATGCCCAGACAGAAGTCCCCTAGGCCCAGGAGAAACCAATACCTTGGGCACATCCCTTACACAGGGGAGGCCAAACTCCTCTAATGGAACCAGCAGATACCTTCAACCATGCCTCCCCCAGCCAGAGGGCGGGACAGAATAAAGGCCGGGAACGCGCCCGGCATGCTCTCTTGCTCTCTTGACCACTTGGTCCCCGGGAGTCCCTGGTTCTGAACGTGTGGACATTCCTTTCCATGTGATTGTTCGTGCCCAGTTTTGAACCCCTGCACGGCTTCCGGGTGGCTTGGCACACTGCAGAAATAGCGCGTACCCTTTTCAGACTGTAAACCTTGGAACTTTCTCTCCCTTTCATCAAAACTCACTTGGATTTCAAAACGTGCTTCGGTATGGATTCTCTCAGTGCTGTGAAGCAAAGAACCAAGGGACAACCCACTCCAGAAACCTCACCCTTCCATTCCCAGAGCACCTGACTAGAGGAAACATTTGTAAGGTCCTGCCTCCCCTTCTCTCAGGCCTTAGCCTCACGTCGCAGGATGGGTTTGCAGTCTCCCTACTGGTTTCAGCCCAGCCCTGGTCTTCAGTGGGCATAGTGCCCCCTGGGAGCGGAGACCTGCCCCTGCTGCTCTCTCTACATGCAACCGCAGCTCCAGGGCATCCAGTGCCGACTTCCTTTCTGGAAGCACCAGAAGGTGATGGGGTTGCAGGGGCAGAGGGGCAGGGGCTGGAGCGGCAGAGAGGACAGGGTGGGCGGCATTGGGATGCTTGGCGCCAGAGGCCAGAATCAGCAGGTGCAGCACGGGACACGCAGCCCCAGCAACATATGCTCACAGCCCCTGGAACAAGCCCTGCTTGTTGAAGGAGAAAAACAAAACAGCCCGTCTTTCTCTGGGCAGACTTAATGCGCTTTTGAGGCTGGGTAACTTCTCAAGGATTCCAGCTTGACTGTCGTTTAGTGTGTTTGGTCAGGCTGACTGCCAGCCGGGCCCCGTCCCCAAGAGCCTCTGCCCCTCATCCCATAGTGTCTGCCAGCAGTAAATCACGCCTGGGACCTCTCTGAGGGGGGCGCAGTCCTGAGACCTCTGGGGCCTTGGTTGAGAGAAGGCTATTCTGGCAACCTCCCTCTGGACTTCAGACAAACAACTGGTGGATGAGAAGGATTTGGGGGAGGTGTGGCAGGAGGGTGGGGGCCGGGGAGGATGAGGTGACAGAGAGGAGAGAGACCCAGCTGGCCAGCTCTGCAGAGGTCTGTGGGTCCTCCAGGGCCATGCCTTTCCAACGCTGAGGTGTCCCCGAATCACCTGGCGGTCTCACTAAGGTGCGGCTTCTGGTTCTGGGCTCTGGGGTGGGGCCTGAGGCTCCGCATGTCTAAGCAGCTGCTTTTGCTGCTTGATGGTCCAGGACAAAGGGCTTTGGCAGCTAAAAGGGTCCCCCTGGTAGGCATGGGTGGAACAGCCCCATAGAATGATCTGGAAGGTTTTAAAATATGCCTAGTGATTGGGATTGAAAGTCATGCTCAAATGTGACCCCAAAGACCAGAATTCCTTATGTCAATTGGGGCTCTGCCCTTAACCTCACCTGTCAGCTTGGGAGGATGGGGGTTTTGGGGGAACTGAATGGGCAGGAGTGCGGTGGGGTGGCTTGGCTACAGAAGTTTCTTTTGAATGATAAGAACCAATGCAATAATTCATTATAAACAGAAAGCTCTACACAGAGGAGGAGCTGTGCCTTAAAAACCCGAATGGGGATCTTCTGTGGGAAGCTGCTAGTGCTGAGCAGAGTGCAGCCAGCAGTGCAGGGCCTGGCAGGGAGGTTCCCAGGAGTTCCCCTTCTTCCTGGAGCCCGGTAGTTGCCAAGGATGGAAATACACTTCGGGGTTCCTGGCTCCATCTTTGTAGCAGCCAGGTGGAGGGTGGGGGTGGGCCGTGAGCCCCAGTATCATCGGACCTAAGTGTCCCAGAAACTGACTTGCAACCGACTGGCAATATACGCTCACAGCACGTCATTTCTGTAAATAAGGGCTATGGGACTTTAGAATAAAGGCAAAACAGAATTTGGGTCTAGGGTAATTTAAAATTCAATCAAATAAAGATAACTGAATAGTGATCCCCCTCCAAAAATATGCCTAGTATACGTCAGTCAATTGAATCAGAATCTCTCTACAGGATCCCTGGGATCCTCCCTACCCTCAACACCCCCCACCCCCACCCCACTTCCCATCAAGCCATTTCTGACCGTCAGGGTGCAGGGGCTCTGAGCCTATGCTGCAGCTGCAGCTTTCTTCAGAGGAGAGGCTGGTTGGTTTGAAGCATCAACCTTGCTGTTAGCAGCATGGATTTTGTTTTTCGTTTTGAATGTGCAACCAGGACTGAGAATCACCAGACCAGATTGTGGAACAAGTGGAGTGTTATTTCTTCCCTTCCTTAAAGTTTGGGGCCTCCAAGCGACTAATTAGGGCTCTAGTAGGAATGACTTCTCCTAGTGCTCTTTCCAGGCTCAGTGTAAACTGCCCTGGGTGTCGGCAGTCTGCTTCACCACAAGTCCAGAGTCCAAGACAAGGGCCCAGGTCACACATTGCCCACATGGTGATTGTGTTAGTCTGGGTAGACAAGAGTAACAAATTCATAGACATGCATATGGATATAAGGGTAAGGTTTATATACAAGAGGAATGGAACATTGAGAAAGCATCCTAACCCAATCCAGTCCAAAGTCATAAGTCCAATATTAGCCCAGATGTCTGATACCATTCTATAAAGTCTCCTTCCAACTTAGGAAGCACGTGCGATGGCACCAGGGCAATCACAGGTGAGTGGGTGCAGAGTCTTGTGTGTCCAGTGGCAGTAGAAGCATCTCAGTGCTGGCAGGTGTCTCCCTGTGGCTTCTATGGCCACAGAGATTTGGCTTCATCAGGACAAGCCCATGTGGCCTCTTCTCTGGCTCCTCCAGTCTCCAGGAATCAGGATCAATCAGCATGCTGTCATCTCGTCTTGTCAGTAGTTTGTCATCTTGGAGACTCCATCTAGTCTCTCTCCCCCAATTGGGAAATACCGCGAGACTTCCCAGAATTCTCAGGAGAAAGCTATGCCCATGCAGAGACCTCATTGGCCATCTCCAGAGTGACAGGCTCGACCGCACCTCCACGTGATTTCCCAATCATGAAATTGACATCAAGTACATGACCGCCGCAGTGACGCTATGTGCTTTGTTCCAACAATGTCACGCTCGGTCCTGCATGCCAGAACTCCTGTTTGGTTTGTCTGTTCAAGCCAGGACTCTCCGAGGCCCACTGCTCAGGGGGCTCTCTTCCTCCCTCACCTCTGAGTGTAAGGCACAGCTGGGAAGATTGTGCTGTCCCCACCCAAGGCTGGAGTCCCAAGTGAGGACGGTGGACATGAGGAGCCAGTGTCCCAAGGCCTGCACATCTGGTTCCCATTGTCCTTTGCGGTTGACTCAAGGCACTTTGGAAGATCATCTCCAAGGACCCGGCTCAGGCCACCCTCAGTCCTGAGCTACTGGGACTCCTTCTGCATAGGTCCCAACCCTCTTCCCTGGCCTTGGAAAGCCAAGGAGAGCCAGTCCCACAGGGGAAGGGCATTCTTGGCCAAGGAGTTTCTAGGAGGATTTGAGGAGCTGGAAGGTTTTAGTTCCTGTGAAATGGAGAGGGGCCCATGGACACATCAGGGAGACTGCTGCACCGGTTGTGGGCCTGCCCATGACTCCAGGGAGAGAGAGTTCAGCCTGCTCCTTCTTCAGCCTCATTTTCATCTTCACTCAGCCTGCAGACACAGCAGGAGCAAGGTCTCTGCAGCGATGGGGAGGAGGCCTCTCAGGATCCAGTGTCAGGGTGCTCACAGACTGGAGGATCTTTCTCCTGGGTTGTGGGGGTACTGTACTGTAGGGGTCTGGGGCGCTAGCTTTGGGGCTCCCAGGCCTGGGCTTAATCCTAGCCCTGCACTTGCCCGAGGTGGATCAGAAGACTTCTTTGAGCTAGTTCCTTCTGCTGCAAAATGAGGACAATAAAGTGAAAACCGAATTGAATAAACACAAACAGCATTCAGGCTAGCGCAGATGGTGCCAGACATGAATGAAGGGACTTTGAAAAGTTTGTGGGAAAATTCCACTATCTTCTAATTTCATTTCCAACACACTTTTAAGCCCTTTCCTATCATCCATCCATCCATTCATCTATTTAAAAATGGATCCAGCCATCTATCCACCCATCCATCTATTCACCCATATACTTGTTCAGTAGAACTGATATGATTAGAAGAAGGAGTCTCAGGTTCTCTAGACTCGTGCATCTCTCTCCTGGGGAGGCTGTCAGGTGTGCTGATCCAGGTCCTCCTTCAGTGTCTGAGGCCGCTGACCCATGCTGACACTAGCAGTCCTCAGACTAGACATACTGGCTGGATAACCACACCTCGTCATAAGGAGGAAGCTGAGGAAAAGAAATACCAGAAATCTGCCCCTATCACCACAGCACCAGCACAAGCACCAGCACCACCACCATGACTACCCCCACCATGACCACACCTCCCCCCCCCCCCCCCCCCCCCCCCCCCCC